>CM056049.1:217510502-217800714 GCA_029574335.1 Rana kukunoris | reverse complement strand
TTCCCACATAGTAAAAGTGTCACAGCATTCAAACAGTAAATATGTTATGGGGGATCTCTTCACATAGGATAATACTAGGAGTAGGCTAGAACATGGAAATGTATAACATTTTGACCATTGTTACACTTTAAAATGAACCCGTGCCCAGACTATGCCCATTTAGTATTTGAAAAAGAGCATTTTAAAAAACAAGCCATCTCACATTGTGGAGAAATGAATCTTTAAAGTTCTACTGTTGTGAACTAAAATCACAGTTTGTAATTGTACTATATTTATGTATTGGGATGCCCTTCACATTGCAGCACACAGAATGTTACCATGCTGTTGCTTGGCCTCTGTACATATGGAAGTGCAAGTTATACCCATCTCAGTGACTACTGTGGTATGTTCAACTGGAGTGCCAGTAAGCCTTCCCCCAAGACTGGTGATTTGCATGATCACATTATTATTCTCTAGCAGTATACAGTATATTGCTTTCATTTTTCTTAGAATTTGAAAATACAAACCACAAATACATAAACTTATACTGGTCATGACTCACCAATATAACACAGTTCTACCATATACTGTGTACTTTCCAGAGTACTGAACTAGATCTATGGATTAAATGAGGGTGCGTTTTTTATTGTCATAAGATCTACATACACACAAAACCCTATAGGTCATACATCATTAAAACTAATGTCTAAGAATGCAGTCTGGTAGCCATGAAATTGTTTTAGGCATATCAACAAAACAAGCTGAATTGCATAAACTTTCTGAAAGGGCTTGTCAGGCCCTTACATGGCATCTGTGCTCTGAGGAAATCCTAGGACTGCTAAGTTTTCCAGTGTTTTATCTGGGACACCTGGTGTGGGTGTGCACATTTAGGGAAAAAAAAAAAACGAAACAATGAATCATACCAACTTCACATCAATTAACCAGATTTAACAGGTTCATGCATCTAATCTTAAAAGGGTGGAGTTAAAAGAAAAAAAAGAAAAAAAAAAGCATAAAAAGCAGCAAAAAAATAAAAATTGTATTTGCAGGTTTAGCTGCTTAGATACACAGAAACAAATAGCACGGTATGCTTAGTATGCACTCTTGTGTTAGGTTTCAATATGTATTGCAGATATATGTGATCACAATGTTGGATTTAGATTACAGGTAATGGGAGCTGCTACATTAGTCATGAATAAGGAAGGAATTTAGGGCAAAGGAAGCACGGTGTTTAACCACTTAAGGACCGCCTACTGCACATATACGTCGGCAGCAGAATGGCACGGCCGGGCGCATCAACGTATATATACGTTGATTTTAGTACCCAGCCGTGGGTCACTGGCGCGCGCCCACGGCGCGCTCCCGTGACCCGGTCCGAAGCTCGAAGCTCCAGGTCCGGGACTCGCGGACCCGATCGCCGCTGCAGTGCGGCGATCCGTCCCTGGAGCTGAAGAACGGGGAGAGCCGTGTGTAAACACGGCTTCCCCGTGCTTCTCTGTGGCCGTAGCATCGATCGCGTCATCCCTGTTATAGGGGGACGCGATCGATGACGTCACACCTACAGCCACACCCCCCTACAATTGTAAACACACACACAGGGAACACTCAAAGTCACAGCGCCCCCTGTGGTTAACTCCCAAACGGCAACTGTCATTTCCACAGTAAACAATGCAATTTAAATGCATTTTTTGCTGTGAAAATGACAATTGTCCCAAAAATGTGTCAAAATTGTCCGAACTGTCCGCCATAATGTCGCAGTCACGAAAAAAATCGCTGATCGCCGCTATTAGTAGTAAATTTTTTTTTATAAAAATGCAATAAAACTATCCCTTATTTTGTAAACGCTATAAATTTTGCGAAAACCGATAAATATTGCGATACCAAAAATATGTAGAAGAATACGTACCGGCCTAAACTGAGGAAAAAAAATGTTTTTTTATATATTTTTGGGGGATATTAATTATTTATTATAGCAAAAAGTAAAAAATATTGCAAATTTTTGTTTACAGCGCAAAAAATAAAAAACCGCAGAGGTGATCAAATACCACCAAAAGAAAGCTCTATTTGTGGGGGAAAAAAGGACGCCAATTTTGTTTGGGAGCCACGTCGCACGACAGCGCAATTGTCAGTTAAAACGACGCAGTGCCGAATCGCAAAAAGGGGCAAGGTCCTTTACCTGCATTTTGGTCCGGGTCTTAAGTGGTTAATGAATGGAGGATTTAAAGTGTGTTTATGGTCAAAATGTAAAATCGTATTCATTTCCACAATGAATTAAAATTATTTTAGCCTACTCCCAAAGGATTCAGTGTTTGGTGCAAAATTAGATTTGGATTGAATTTAGCTTTTTCAGAGGTTTGAATTCAATCCAAACTGTTGGTACGTTTAGTAACAATGCCCCACAATGCATTGCAAAAAAAATAAAATAACCATCATTGGCCAAACTCTTGCACCACTTTGTCCAAATTCCCAGACCACACACTAAAAGCTTGCTCTCCCAGCAGCCCTTTGTATGTTGGAGTGTAGCAAGAGTGAGGGACAGCCAACAGTGATGTTAGGGAGAAAGCGTTTGTTAGGGTAGTGTGCACCAAAGCACCACATCCCCCATATAGCTCTTGCCATAGCCGTTAATAAAACCAGGGATTAAATCCCATATTTACATTATGTCTGGGAGGCCTACAGCAGATGGTCCTGTACAACTATAATTTTCTGTGTCCGCAGGTCAAAGAAGTGTTTAAGGCCCAGCACCGAGAGCCAGAGCATGCAGAGGAGGTGGTGGCCAAGCAATAGTTATCATTGACAATGCAACATATGCTTACTTGAAAAATCTCCATTCATGTTGTAAGCTTTTCCTGACTGCTTGCCATCTCTTTCCACAACTTCCTAGATTCCCTGCATGATTTGCAGCTTCTCCTCTGCTGTTTATTTTATTTTTCTAAGGACTACACACCCCATGGTACTTTGCTGTCTGCAAGTAGTGATTCCTGTACTGACGCCGCCTTCTGAAACTCTTCCTCCTAGCTATCCTGTAATTCAGAAGGCAGGCCCTTTCAAATGTGAGATACAGCAGTGCCTACTCAGAGCATAGTGAATTCAAGAAAGTAAATGTGTGGGGAGGTTTAGCCAACTGATGTCCTTCCAGAGCCATGCCTCCCGTGCGCCCACTACAGCAAGCTTTCAGCGCGCTTTGTGATCGATGTGTCCTTCCGACACAGCTGACCACAGACCACAGTAAAGGAGTAAGGTTTTGCCGAAATGTCAGAGCAAGAGCAATAATTCTAGCACCAGACCTCCCATGTAACTATCCACTGGTAATCTGTAAAGGCTTTTAAAGTGTGGCCTATGGAGATTTTTAAATACTATAGTTTTGACGCCATTCTGCGAGCGTGCAGAATTTTATAACGTGACATTTTATGTATCTATTTACACGGGGGCAACACCATCTTTTAGATTTCCCCCCAAAAAATGATATATAGATAAATAAAAAAAATGCACAGTATAGACCTACAACATTTATACTGATAGTTTTTTCTTATTCCCCCTGCAAAGTCCCACAAATACCTGCTGATGCTTCCAGTGAAGTCTATCTATTACAATCTTCTGTGATGTGGAGGCAATGATGCTGCACTGCTTTCAAATTAAATGCAGGATTGCCACTCTTATGAACGCTGTGTCTGTCAGCACTACAGTGAGGATGACAAATTGTAAAAAAGGTGTGTGGCCATCAGCATTTTCACCTTTGTTAGTCCATACCTGGCCACACCTAGTCATGCCCACATGTTTTTCTATTGACTGCACTACCTCTGTTGCTGAACCCCCCTCCCTCCCTCACACACACTGGGTTGCAGTGTCTGGGGTGGGTGCATATGAGACACAAAAGAACAAGGTTTTGGCTCAGTCAGGGAAGTTATAGGAAGTTTTTAATTTTAATGTTCTGCTGCTTGTGCATTACACAATAACTGGATTTAGGATTTGTTTAGACATTCCTACAGGGGCGTTTGGTTGTACTTTTAGCCACTTGGCACTCACGCTATAGCCAAAAGACTGCTACAGCACGTACATGGACGTCGTCCTGTTCTTACACTGCCTGCCCACCCCCTGGGCTCATGGTTGATCACAGATTGGGTAAGGGGCCAATCACAGCGGGCCCTTTACCACGTGATCAGCTATCAGCCAATGACAGGTAATCATAGAAGTAAAACAGAAGCCGGTTATTGGCTTTTTTCTCATACCGTCAGCGTGAAGAAAAGAAAGCTGTTAAACCAGCTTCTGTTAGAAGGACATCAGTCCCTTTAGTGCCCACCAGTACTGCTAATCAGTGCCATCCATCAGTGCCTCCTGATCGGTGCACACCAGTGCCACCTATCAGTGTCCATCAGTGCAGCCTCATCAGTGCACATCAGTGAGAGAGAAAAATTACCTGTTTGCAAAATTTGATCTTTTTGACTTTTTTTGTTTGTTTAGCAAAAAATAAAAAAACTCAGTGGTGATTAAATATCGCCAAAAGAAAGCACTATTTGTGTGAGATTTACAGTGCGGAAAATAAGTATTTGAACACCCTGCTATTTTGCAAGTTCTCCCACTTGGAAATCATGGAGGGCTCTGAAATTGACATCGTAGGTGCATGTCCACTGTGAGAGACATAATCAAAAAAAAAATTCCAGAAATCACAATTTATGAATTTTTAACTATTTATTTGTATGATACAGCTGCAAAGAAGTATTTGAACACCTGTCTATCAGCTAGAATTCTGACCCTCAAAGACCTGTTAGTCTGCCTTTAAAATGTCCACCTCCACTCCATTTATTATCCTAAATTAGATGCACCTGTTTGAGGTCATTAGCTGCATAAAGACACCTGTCCACCCCATACAATCAGTAAGAATCCAACTACTAACATGGCCAAGACCAAAGAGCTGTCCAAAGACACTAGAGACAAAATTGTACACCTCCACAAGGCTGGAAAGGGCTACGGGGAAATTGCCAAGCAGCTTGGTGAAAAAAAGGTCCACTGTTGGAGCAATCATTAGAAAATGGAAGAAGCTAAACATGACTGTCAATCTCCCTCGGACTGGGGCTCCATGCAAAATCTCACCTCGTGGGGTCTCAATGATCCTAGGAAAGGTGAGAAATCAGCCCAGGACTACACGGGAGGAGCTGGTCAATGACCTGAAGAGAGCAGGGACCACCGTTTCCAAGGTTACTGTTGGTAATACACTAAGACGTCATGGTTTGAAATCATGCATGGCACGGAAGGTTCCCCTGCTTAAACCAGCACATGTCAAGGCCCGTCTTAAGTTTGCCAATGACTATTTGGATGATCCAGAGGAGTCATGGGAGAAAGTCATGTGGTCAGATGAGACCAAAATAGAACTTTTTGGTCATAATTCCACTAACCGTGTTTGGAGGAAGAAGAATGATGATGAGTACCATCCCAAGAACACCATCCCTACTGTGAAGCATGGGGGTGGTAGCATCATGCTTTGGGGTGTGTTTTTCTGCACATGGGACAGGGTGACTGCACTGTATTAAGAAGAGGATGACCGGGGCCATGTATTGCGAGATTTTGGGCAACAACCTCCTTCCCTAAGTTAGAGCTTTGAAGATGGGTCGAGGCTGGGTCTTCCAACATGACAATGACCCAAAGCACACAGCCAGGATAACCAAGGAGTGGCTCTGTAAGAAGCATATCAAGGTTCTGGCGTAGCCTAGCCAGTCTCTAGACCTAAACCCAATAGAGAATCTTTGGAGGGAGCTCAAACTCTGTGTTTCTCAGCGACAGCCCAGAAACCTGACTGATCTAGAGAAGATCTGTGTGGAGGAGTGGTCAAAATCCCTCCTCCAGTGTGTGCAAACCTGGTGAAAAACTACAAAAACGTTTGACCTCTGTAATTGCAAACAAAGGCTACTGTACCAAATATTAACATTGATTTTCTCAGGTGTTCAAATACTTATTTGCAGCTGTATCATACAAATAAATAGTTTAAAAAATCATACATTGTGATTTCTGGATTTTTTTTTGATTATGTCTCTCACAGTGGACATGCACCTACGATGACAATTTCAGACCCCTCCATGATTTCCAAGTGGGAGAACTTGCAAAATAGCAGGGTGTTCAAATACTTATTTTCCGCACTGTATATAAAAATGTCATATGGGTACAGTGTTGCATGACCGCGCAATTGTCATTCAAAGTATGAGAGCACTGAAAGCTGAAAATTGGCCTAAGCAGGATAGGGGTTTAAGTGTCCAGTAAGAAAGTGGCTAATCAAATCAGTAAAACTGACCCCCAGAGACATTAGTTTCTCCCTTTATTGAGCTGTGTATACTCAATATCTTACCTACAGCCAGCATGACAGTGTCAAAAGTATCCTTTCCTTCTTTAGCAGAATCCATGTTTTTCCAGGTCACCTGCAGTTTTCCACTCTCCAGCTTCTCTACACTTGATGGTATACATTTTTTTAAGAACTTTGTACCATAGGACTCCATGTAATCAGTCAATAGCAAAGCCATTTGCTGTAAGAAGGAGATAAAATGCAAGGTCAACACTTGAGTCATTGATATATAATTAAAGTCAGTAACATATTGTCACAGACCAATTCAGCAGACTGTACCTGATCAAATCCTCTAAGAGGTATACTCCTAATCATGGTGGTGGTATCCAGGCCAATTCCAGTCAAGAATCCTGCACACTCAAGTGAAACATCTAAAGTCAAATGGTTATGGAGAATAAAAAAACTGTCACTTTTTAAAGTTAGCACCATCTATGCAACTCTCGCTGGATCTAATGTTTGGTCCATCACTTTGCAGTTGTCAAGGTCCATGTGACGAAAACAAATTCAAGCACATATTTAAATAAGTAGAATCTAAAGTGGAACTTCACCCTAAAGGGAAGAAGTTCTGCTTTATGTCCTCCACCCCTCCTCTTTTTTGGAACTTATTTTTTGGGAAGTGGGTACCTGCTCCCACTTATGGTCAGATTGGAAGTTCAACAACAACCCTCCTCTTCCTGCCTGCAGCCTTCTGGGACACATCACAGGTCCCAGCAGGCTGTGTAACCATTCATACAGTTCAGTGCGGTTTGTGCATGTGCAGCGGCAAGCCAGCTGTAAAGGCTAAAGGAGTCACACCTGGCTTCCCACACTAAACATTCTGGTGCCAGGGATCTGAAGAGCTGCAAAGAACAAGCCTGGGTGAGGAAGATTCTGGATCACAGGACAGATCTTGTCCTTTTTTTTAAAGTCAGCAGATCATACAATATTTGTAGCTGCCAGCATGTATTATTTTTATAAACAGAGTGAAGAACTGCTTTAAAGTGGTCCAGTGCTTTACAAGCCAAGAAACAGGTTTTCTTTATTTTATCTCTCCCCAGCACCCTATTCAGCCACTGGAAGTAAAGAAAAGTTCTGTGTAAACTAAACCCTGTACACACGATCGGTCCATCCGATGATGGACCGTTTTCATTGGTTAACCGATGAAGCTGACTGATGGTCAGTCGTGCCTACACACCATCGGTTAAAAAAAAACTATCGCGTCAGAACGCGGTGACGTAAAAAACACGACGTGCAGAAAAAAATTAAGTTCGATGCTTCCAAGCATGCGTCTACTTGATTCTGAGAATGCGTGGATTTATAACCGATGGTTGTGCCTACAAACAATCGTTTTTTGCTATCGGTTAGGTTAAATTTAAAACAAGTTTGCTTTTTTTTACCGATGGATAAATAATCGATGGCGCCCACACACGATCGGTTTGGACCGATGAAACGGTCCATCAGACCGTTTTCATCGGTTTAACCAATCGTGTGTACGTGGCCTAAGAGTCACCAAAGTTACATGGCTATGGACTTCCCGTGTGACGCTATCAAGCTCAAAGTGATTGTAATCATTTGTAGAAGTGATCAAATCAGTAATAAATATAATGCATGTATTATGCTTTGGTGAACCAAGCACTTTATCTTTTTAACTGCAAATGTCTAAAGTGCATAGAAAGAGTCCTGGCTTCTTTTCCAACATTCCAAAATACTGTGGTCATAATTGGCAAACGATTTCAGCCCCCTTAAGACAGTAGAATAAACTATCAGGGGACTACAAGCTTCATTTAGATTAATAGACAATATTCTGTCAGTGCTGTAGCTAACAAACATGTGCGGTCTTACAGGTACGTATATAGCGCCACCAATTTACGCAGCGCTTTACATATATATTGTGCATCCACATCAGTCCTTGTCTTCAAGGAGCTTACAATCGAAGGTTCCTAGCTCACATACACATACTAGGGCCAACTTAGACGGGATCCAATTAACTTACCAGCATGTCTTGAGTGTGGGAGAAAGACCGGGGTACTTGGAGGAAACCCACACAGTCACAGGGAGCACATGCAAACTCCATGCAGAGAGTTCTGTGGTTGGGATTTAAACCAACGACCCTAGTGCGGTTAGCCAGGAGTGCTAACCACTTAGCCACTGTGCTGTATAATCTAATTGCCATTTATGTAATCTACAACACAGCTCTTCCTTGAGACTTGTCTAAAGATGACCATGGAAGGTTTTAATTGGAATTTGAAACATGTATGGGCAGGCTGATTGATCAACTTGGGTACAACCAGCATGTTGGATTTTTAAAATGAGATTATTGCCAGCGGTTATAGCCGATAGCAATAATCACTGTTCTTCTTACACGGACAGCTACCTGTGCCGACCACCCTTCCCCCCCACCAGAAGAACACAATAGCTCCACAGGAGGGCTTGCCCCATCAACACTGACTGTGTTGATGGGGGAATCAAGCCAATTTCTTTCCGGGCAACCCTATCTTTGGCCGGCTTTACATATTTACACCATAATATTGCTACTGAGCACCAAGGACAAATCTTTAGGGATCACAGTGTTCATAAAATTATAATCACAGTAAATGGCATCTGATGTTTATTACTGGCCAAAATAGTGAATGAACCACAGCTTTGCATAAGTGTTCATGAAAACAGCACATAAAGGAAACTTTGCTGACGTTTTCTAAAAATGCATGTTGCCTGGCTGTAACGAATGTATTTACTGGCAATACTTTCTCAGGTACTGACAGAAACAGGTACGCAGATTAGAAGTTCTAAATGCACTTGTTGCATCTGAGCTGAAGGTCAGTGATGCAGGAAATAATGAAACCTTTGGATCAGCCTGAAAGCCAGATGACTGGCATTTTCTGAAAGAACTCCACAATGGCAGCCCATATATTTCTTTCAGGGCAGCCTAAATTAACAGTGGTGAACCGTAACAAAGTTTCCATGTGTTCATAACTAATGAGAATCACATTCCTAAAGACATTTGGATTAAATAGTCCTAGCTACTGCTCTGTGTTTCTAGAAATTGAAGTACTCTTATTTATACCCAATGACAGGACCAGGGTGTTACAAATTTTCAAAGAAAACAGTATGGAGTATATCAGAAACGAGAATAAGCAGGACTGATGTAAAAGGATACAGCTGGCTCCAACTACCAATCTGTCAAGAGAGTAAACAAAAAAAGTACTTTACTGAGGGCTGTCACATAAATACCACACCTCAATAATATCCTAATTATTGTACGATTACAAGATTAGAGATGTAATCTGTTCTTCTCTCAAAGGAAAGGGGTAAACAGAACGCCCTCCAAGCTCATAAAAACGTGAAAGAGAGGAGCCTCATATGGAACAAGAATCAGATTTCAATGCTCATAAAAAATTCAAAATGTCTGATTAACGGCAAAGAGGAATTTGGTGTTAGTTTAGTATGCTGCAAATCCATCTCCGTACAGAATGTTTATACTAATACACATAAACGGCTATACTGTACTTTGTTTTTTTTAAATCGCAATGAAAAATAAAAGTCACTGACAATATGAAAAAAAAGTAACTGTAATAGAAAAAAAAATAGCAAATTTAGTTTAGTCCCCTGAGAAGCATTGCTAGCTTAAAGTCTAGATAGACAAGTGCAAACTGCAGTGAATATCTCCTGACATTGTAGCTAATGTTCTGACAATCAGGCTCTGTTCACATTTTTGTTGCACGATTTTCATGCATTTTGATGCATTATGCCTTTTGGCCGACGTAGAGAAAGTTAAATATCAGTTGCTAGGGGGTACAGGCTTGTAATCATGTTACATAACACACGAAAATGCACGATACATATGTTTATGTGCCCCAATTAAAGAGGTTCTAAAAGGCAGACTTTTTTTTACCTTTAAGTGATACTAAAGCTTTGTTTTTTTCTAAAATAAAATAAAAAAATATCCCACTTCCCTGCTCTGCGCAATGGTTTTGCACAAAGCAGCCCTGACCCTCATATTTTCAGGTATATCACCGGCGCTCCTGGCTCCTCCCCCTGAGTGGTTCCCCCAGAGAAAGATGCTTGTCCCGGGGGTACCACTGCATGCTTGCTCTCGAGCCACTGCTCTACATGTCCACAAGAGGTTTGGGGCAGCTTTGTTTATTACGATTGCACAGAGCAGGTAAGTGTAACATGTGTAGCGCTACCCCCGCAGGAGCCGCTTAAGTATCTTTAGTTCTATACTATGCCTCTTAACCCAATAACAGTCTCAGTTCCCTCTGGCACACCTGGCAATAGTTAAGTGCAATGACCAATGAGAAACACACACACACACGTTATGATAAAACACAGAAATTGTCTTTACTGCAATATTTCTGTGTATGAAACAGTAATATATATATATATTTTTTATATATTTATTATTTTCGCGTATAGCACCCTAACCTCGTACACGGATTTGTCCGCGCGGTATACGTTTCAGCAGACATCTCCGCGTATGGGCTAGCGACAGCTCCACCCGACAGATTTCGCATGCGAAACCCGGTAAAGTGACCCCCACATGTCTGTGGAGTACACTTAAGCAGACATGTCGTATCGCGCCGCAGCCGAATGGATTATGAAGTGTTAACTTCCTGGTGCGGTGCGTGGCGGCGTCAACGTCCGCGTCACCGCGCCGTCCGGCGGCAGGGGTCCGGTGTGTACACGCCATCGGATCCTCCCGATCGGACATATCCGATGGAAATGGTCACGGCGTTTTCATCGGATATGTCCGTGCGGCTGGTCTGTGGGTGTACCGGTGTCTTGCGCGGCGTCCATCGGCTGGCCTCGGCCGGTGTCCTCCTGCGGGGGTCCGGTGCCTGCGGCGGGTCGGTGTCCTCTGCGGCGGGTGCGGCGTCCTCCCCGCTCGTTTCCGCGCTGAGTTTTAAATACTCCGCCAGCATATAGCCAGCGCAGTACACTCGGGCAGGCTCGGCAACTGTCGCGCTCACGTCCTGTACGTCCAGGACGTGACCGCGGAAGAAGCCGAGACTGGCCGAATATACCCGAGTGTACTGCGCTCGGTATATTTGGCGAAGTATTCAAAACTCGACGCGGGAAAGCGGGTATTCGTATATGCGCGCACCCACGATTTTGCCCTGATTTTCAGGGCAAAAAAGTGCGCGATATACGCCGATAAATACGGTAATCAACTGGAGAGCAATAACAGATTTAGAGCAATATAGCTCAATACTATATTCATGCTGCTTTCAGGGGATTTCAAACCTGAGAATGTCTCCAAGAGCAGAGGAACACTTAAAAAAGGCAAATAAATCACAATACCACACTTTATGACAGATTGGTTACCTCTACTCAAATGGGTCCAGGCAGGAGACTGACCCTCTTTATGTCAGACCTCTACCCTCTGTACGCTGACACCACAGGTCCAGAAACTATCCCGCCCATATGACAATAGTAACTTCAGTCCAAGAAAGATGAAACTTTGCATCTTCAGCTAGCTACTCTCGTTAGTGCACTTAAATTCCTGAATAACAGGGCCAAACACCACAACTGGCCCAGATTATCAAGTAAAGAACGCAGGATCTTCCTCAGCAAGGTAAAAGAACAATGGTGTCTGTATACAGTGTCTCTGTATCTGAATGGTCTTGTGTCCTATGGCACTACAGGTGTCAGCAAAGTGAAAAGAGCAATGATGTCTGTATACAGTGTCCATGCAACTCTGTGTGCAATGTCATTGTTTCCTGCAAATAGGCAAATGCCCCCTCAACTCAGTCCCCTGGTCAAGACCCTCAAGTACAATGACTTTAAAGTCTATGGGGCCAAAAATACACAGCCCATTGTTACTTTGCTGGGAATGATCCTTTAATGGACTTATGAACTTTTAAAGCATACATGCTTTTAGTGTGGTTTATTCACTTATTTTATATCTTGTCCTATATTTGATTGTTTTGAGCAGACAACCTGAGCGCTGTTACCATTGCTATTTTTAATCGTATTTTAGTCACCTAAAATAGTGTTAATTTCATGTACAAAAATATTTTCATCAACAATATTAACATTGTTGACAATGCTGGACCTAGTAGATCTTTGGGCGATAAATACGTGGTTGTATTCTGGGAATCACAGATATCCTGGTTACCGGTAAGTAGAAGAGATGGGTTTCATCCTGGTGCTTCCCTAGCAGTAAAGTTTTAGTTACCGTTTATATTTGAGTATAAGCCGAGTTTTTCAGCACATTTTTTGGTGCTGAAAATGCCCCCCTTGGCTTATACTCGAGTCACCTTTTTGCACCTGATCTCCCAGACTCCCGGACCCGGTACTGGCCGGCCCTAGGTCCCCTGAATTTCCTTTACAAGTGTGCAAATTATGTTGTCCGGGGGACCTACGGCCGGGGAGCACCGATTTTTCAAAGCTGGGCACCCCTTCCATAGACTCCCATGTTAAATGGTAATTTCTCCGGTGACTTTGGGGATTCAGTACTGGCTGGTCGTAGGTTCTCTGGACCCGAGACTTGGCACACATGTAGCCCCATTCATAGACTTCCATGTTAAACACAAGTATAGTCATGGACACAGTGAGGCATGGGCACAGTGAGGCATGGGCACAGTGAGCATGCAGATGGACACCCTAGGCTTATACTCAAGTCTACGTTTTCCCATTTTTTTGTGGTAAAATTAGGTGCCTCGGCTTATACTCGCGTATATAAGGTAGTTTTGTACTTTAAGACCAAGGCACAAATCACATTTTGAAAGCCACTGTGCTCCAGTTTTCAGACTCAGGTTTGACCATGCTCATAGTGCCTAGTTTGTAAAGAATTAATGGTATAATTATGACATGGCTGTTTACACTGCTCATTGGACCTAATTTAATAGTCAGTATATGGAGTCACACAGCTAAACCAGATTTCACCAGCAGAAGGTATAGCAAATGACATCTTTCTGTAAAATAGAGAAGCCATGCTTGGCGCATCCCTCTGTATTACTACAAATAGGGGGGATTTCCTTTTAACCTGGAAATCCTTTTTAATGCATGGCATCTTTCCATAAATACCTTAGCAATAATCTCTGCATGTTTCTAACAAAGATAAGTGTTTACAGTTTACAAGAGCGGCAAAAAAGTGTTTGTTCGCTGCCTATCATTTTAATTACTGCTCTCACTTTAATGGCCACTTGCAAAAATCTTATAACACATGTTTCACTCTAACCAACATGTTTGCACAACCATAAACCATCCCCTCCCTTCTGCTGCAGGTCTCTGTTTAAATACAGTGAAAAGCTTTCAAACATCCCTCATTTCTGGGGTGTTTAGTTAGATATCAGCCATCAGGGACATGAAATGTGGGTGGCCTCGTCATAGGAGATCTCTGCACCTTTGGAAGGTATCAGGATAACGCCGGAAAACCCCATTTTAACGTCACTTGTAATCCCTCTTGCTACTAATAATATAATTCCCTTTTAAGAAAACAAGCATTATACCTCAGAGAACAAGGCTGGAGAAGCTGCTGGGGCCAGCAGTAAGATGGCAGATTCCATGAGCTACAGGTGACAGGAATGTGCCTGGGGTAATTGTCTGGAGTACAACAAGTGAAGCTTCTCAGACAGCTCAAGCTGACAACTGCCCAACTATTGTACAGCTAGATTTAACAGATATTCCAGCAGATCAGACCTGGATTTACATAACTTAGCAAGGAAGAGCTGTATAGTCAAAGGCTTGTGGCAGTCACCTGAAAATGAACCGACTAGGAAGTGCTGTATATGTTCTGGAAAAAGCACAGGAGACTGATAACATCATTACAGCAGTTGATTTGTAATTTATTTACCATATTTTATCAAGGTGTTAGTTCTGTACAATTACTCAAATTAAGAAAGGCCAGCTCTTTCCTATGTAGAGCATGTAAAATAGATACACTATATTCCCAAATGTATTGTGACGCCTGCCTTTACATGCACATGTACTTTAATGGAATCCCAGGCTTAGTCCGCAGGGTTCAATATTGAGTTGGCCCACCCTTTGCAGCTATAACAGCTTCAACTCTTCTGGGAAGGCTGTCCACAAGGTTTAGGAGTGTGTCTATGGGAATGTTTGACCATTCTTCCAGAAGAGCATTTGTGAGGTCAGGCACTGATGTGGACAAGGTGTTCTATTGGGTTGAGGTCGGGACTCTGAAGCCAGTCAACTTCTTCCACCCAAACTCGCTCATCCATGTCTTTATGGACCTTGCTTTGTGCACTGGTGTGCAGTCACGTTGGAACAGGAAGGGACCATCACCAAACTGTTCCCACAAAGTTAGAAGCATGAAATTGTCCAAAATGTCTGGGTATGCCGACACCTTAAGCGTTCTCTTCACTGGAACTAAGGGGCCAGGCCCAAACCCTAAAAAACAACTCCACACCATAATCCCCCTCCACAAAATGATTTGGACCAGTGCACAAAGCAACGTCCATAAAGACATGGATGAGTGAGTTTGGGGTATTGGAACTGGACTGGCCTGCACAGAGTCCTGACCTCAACCCGATAGAACACCTTGGGTGAATTAGAGCAGAGACAGCGAGCCAGGCCTTCTTATCCAACATCAGTGCCTGACCTCACAAATGCACTTCTGGAAGAATAGTCAAACATTCCAAAAGACACACTCCGAAAACCTTGTGGACAGCCTTCCCAGAAGAGTTGAAGTTGTTATAGCTGTAAAGGGTGGGCCAATGTAATATTGAACCCCACGGACTAAGACTGGGATGCCATTACAATGCATGTGTGTGTAAAGGCAGGCATCCCAATACTTTTGGCAATATAATGTATGTTACATATGCCAACGTTTTTTTTTTTTTTTAAAGATGAAGGGCATGAGTGACATACAATCAAGTCGGGTTAAACTTTATGTACAGTTCAGACTTCTTGAGAAGAGTTAAGACTCCACAGACGGGGAAAAAATAAGCCACAGAAAGTCTTATTTATGGCAAGGCTGCTGCACAGTCCACCTTTCTTAACCACTCAAGGGCCGCCTAACGCCGATATACGGCAACAGAATGGCATGGCTGGGCACAGGCACGTACCTGTACGTCGCCTTTAAGAGCCCAGCCGTGGGTCGCGCTCGCGAACAGGTCCGAAGCTCCGCGACCGCGCCTGCGGGACCGCTGCCGATGTCCCACGATCGGGTCACAGGAGCTGAAGAACGGGGATAGGTGAGTGTTAACACACCTTCCCCGTTCTTCTCTGTGGCAGTGTCACCGATTGTCTGTTCCCTGATATAGGGAACGACGATCAGTGACATCACACCTACAGCCATACCCCCCTACAGTAAGAATCACTCCCTTAGGGCACACTTAACCCCTTAGCGCCCCCTAGTGGTTAACCCCTTCACTGCCAATGACAATGGTCCCAAAAATGAGTCAAAAGTGTCCGATGTGTCTGTAATAATGTCACAGTCACGAAAGGAAAAAATAAATAAAACAAAAAGGCTGATCGCCGCCATTACTAGTAAAAAAAAATATATAATATATATATATATATATATATATTAATAAAAATGCCATATAAAACTATCCCCCATTTGGTAAACGCTATAACTTTTGCACAATCAATCAATAAGTGCTTATTGCGATTTTTTAAACCAAAAATAAGTGGAAGAATACGTATCAGCCTAAACTGAGGAAAAAATGTTTTTTGGATATTTTTGGGGGGGATATTTATTATAGCAAAAAGTAAAAAATATTGCATTTTTTTTCCGAAATTGTCGCTCCATTTTTGTTTTTAGCACAAAAAAAAAAACGCAGAGGTGATCAAATACCACCAAAAGAAAGCTCTATTTGTGGGAAAAAAAGGACACCAATTTTATTTGGGAGCCACGTCGCACGGCCGCCGCGCAATTTTCAGTTAAAGCGACGCAGTGCGGAATCGCAAAAAGGGGCAAGGTCCTTAATCTGCATAATGGTCCGGGTCTTAAGTGGTTAATTTACCATCAGTTTGAACAGGGTCTTGGGAGATCTGCAGCTAAGCAAGGAGGTACTCCGGTCAATACCAAATTTATAGGACTTCAAAAGTTCTAGGCCAACAGTAAAACACTCATTGTATATACCGTACAACATGAGCACCGTTTTACCCACCAAAGGATTTAGAATTCTTATCAGGAAATCTTGTGATTCAGTCACCCCTGCTAGTTAGAACAGACAGTTTTTAGCCCTCCCTAGCAGCTACTGTACTACAACAGGGCCTGGCTACATCCCCAACATGCAGCAGAGCTCAATTGGCTTTAACCACTTGACCACTGGGCACTTAAACCCCCTTCCTAACCAGACCAATTTTCAGCTTTCGGTGCTCTCACAATTTGAATGACAATTACTCAGTCATACAACATTCTACCCATTTGAAATTTTTGTCCTTTTTTTTCACACGAATAGAGCTTTCTTTTGGTGGTATTTGATCACTTCTGGGTTTTTTATTTTTTGCGCTATAAAAGAAAAACGACTGAAAATTCTGTAAAAAAAAAAATATTAGTGGGTTATTTCTCACACACAGCATATGCATACCACAAATTACACCCCAAAACACATTCTGCTATTCCTCCCGAGTATGGCGATACCCCATGTGTGAGACTTTTACACAGCGTGGCCACATACAGAGGCCCAACATGCAGGGAGCACCATCAGGCGTTCTGGAACACCCAGGCCAATTCTGACATTTCTCTCCTACATGGAAAAATCATCATTTATTTGCTAGAAAATTACATAGAACCCCAAAACATTATATATTCTTTTTTAGCAAAGACCCTAGAGAATACAATGGCGGCCGTTACAACGTTTTATCTCGCACGGTATTTTCGCAGAAATTTATTGAACGCGTGTTTTTTAAAAAACTGTTTTGTGCTTAAAACAAAACAGTAAAGTTAGCCCATTTTTTTTTCATAATGTGAAAGATGAAGTTACGCCGAGTAAATAGATACCCAACATGTCACCCTTCAAAATTGCGCACACTCGTGGAATGGCGCCAAACCTCGCTACTTAAAAATCCCCATAGGCGGTATTGCAGAGTATTGGGGTATTGCAAAGTATCATGCCGGGTATTGGGGTTGGGTATTGCCGAGTATTGGGGTATTGCCGAGTATTGGGGTATTGCAAAGTATGTTGTAGAGGTATTGGGGTATTGCCGAGTATTGGGGTATTGCCGAGTACTGGGGTATTGCCGAGTACTGGGGTATTGCCGAGTATTGGGGCATTGCCGAGTATTGGGGTAAGGGGTATTGCCGAGTATTGGGGTATTGCAAAGTACTCATTGCCGAGTATTGGGGTATTGCCGAGTATTGGGTGGTATTGTATTGTTGAGTATTGGGGTATTGCCGAGTAGTATTGGGGGTTATTGTTGAGTATTAGGGGTTTTGTTGAGTACTGGGGCATTGCCGAGTACTGGGGCATTGCCGAGTACTGGGGCATTGACGGGTACTGGGGCATTGCCGAGTACTGGGGCATTGCCCGGGGTACTGGGGTATTGCCGGGTACTGGGGTATTGTGGGGTACTGGGGTATTGTTGGGTACGGGGGTATTGTTGGGTACTGGGGGTATTGTGGGGTAATTGTTGGGTACTGGGGTATTGGGTTATTGTAGTGGTACTGGGGTATTGTGGGGTATTGTTGGGTACTGGGGCTATTGTTGGGGTATTGTTGGGTACTGGGGTATTGTTGGGTACTGGGGTATTGTGGGGTAATTGTTGGGTACTGGGGTAATTGTGGGGTATTGTTGGGTACGGGGGATTGTGGGGTATTGTGGGGTACTGGGGGATTGTTGGGTACTGGGGGTTTGCTGGTTTACTGGGGATTGCAGGGTACTAGGGGATTGCAGGGTACTGGGGGATTGCAGAGCTGGGATGTTTTGAGGGGGATGGCTGGATCTGTGACTGCATTTGTCACAGATCCAGCCACAGCTCAGCTGCTGACACCCCGCTCCCCCCCCCCTCTCCTCGCACACTGTACAGAGAGGAGAGCGAGGAGAGGGAGGAACCGGCGTCATCAAATGACGCCGGTTTGTTTACAAGTGATCGCGCCGTCATTCGACGGCGCGATCACGTGGTAAACGGCCGCTATCAGCGGCAATTTACCGTGATCCGTGATGCGCCGGGTCTTCTAGACCCGGCGAGCACGGACACTTTCGCGAGCGCGTCCCAGGGGACGCGCAATCGCGGAAGTGCACGAGGACGTCCCAGGGACGTCGTGTCAAAGCAACTCCACCGCGCCGTAGCAGTAAAATGCTTATGGCGCGGTGGGGAAGTGGTTAATAACTGCCCTCCTTAATCCCATATGAGTGCATTTTATGGTACTCACAATAGATGCATTTAAATGTATTTAATTTTATTCTATAAAACACAACTACATTAAAGGATCACTAAAGGAAAACATTTTTGATGAAATTACTGTTTACAGGGTATAGAGACATACAAGTTAACCGATTCCTTTTAAAAATGATTAAAAATAGATAAAAATCAATCATATAATATGCCTCTAGTTTCACTTTCGTTTTTAAACTGGTTTTGTGTTTATGTGAAGTAGAGAGAGAGACAGAACAAAAACAAACAAATCCAGGGCAGTGTTTTGTTTTTAAATTGAATCCCAGGGCAGTGTTTTGTTTTTAAAATGAATCTGATTGGTTCTAAACAGCTTGGACCACAGTGAAAAGCTGCCATGAGATTTTTCATAAGGAGCCAGACAAGCAGGACGTGTGGAGATCAGAGCAGAATTACAGTAACTTCAAAGCAAAAATGAACAATGAGAACAAGAAAACAGCACTGCATTAAGGTAAAGGAAGCTATTTAGCGAAAAAAATAAATTTCCTTTAGTGATCCTTTAAGGCTCCACGCACACAAACATGTTTATGATAATCAAAAAATGTGTAGCACCAAAAAATGACATACATCAAAAAAAGTGGAAAAAAAAAATAAGGTCCCAAAACATATTATATAAACAAAGTCCTTTCAGCAGAACTATAAAAGCTCATGGACAGAATACTCATGAAAAGTAAAAGAATGTCAAAGCAAATCCAGTGTAATGGTGTACAATAAAAACATTGGGCCAGATTCTCTAAGAATTCCGGCGGCGTAGCGTAAGCCAGTTACACTACGCCGCCGCATCGTACTAGAGCAAGTGCTTTAATCTCAAAGCACTTGCTCCGTAGGTTTCGCCTGCGTTGCGTAAATCGTGCAGCGTAAACCCGCGCAATTCAAATGGGGCGGCTTGTATTTAAATTAAGCGCGCCCCCGTGTCGAATGAACTGCGCATGCGCTGGCCGGGGAAAAAGCCCAGTGCGCATGCTCCAGCTCACGTCGGAAAGCGTCGTTGAAACCGACGTTAAAACGACGTGAGCGTCATTTAAGCAACTCCCTATTCGCGAACGAGTTAGTAAAACGACGTAAGCGACGGAAAAAGCCGACGTTGACCCGACGCCATACTTAACATGGCATCCGACGGAACTTCGTAAGGTTACTCCACATAGAAGCTGGGGTAACTTTACGCAGACGAAAACGACGTACGCGACGACGGGGCGGCGTAAAAGCGATCGGGAATCGGCGTACTACCTCATTTGCATATGCAAATGCGAAAACAACGTAAAGGCCACCTAGTGGCCGGAGTTGTCATTACAACTACGATCCGCAAGTGTAATGATTTTACACTTGTCGGATGTAGAAGCGTATCTATGCAAAAGTGATGCTAAGCATCACGCGCATAGATACGAGACAAAAAAAAACGGCGATACGACGGGGTATCTGAGATACTCCGTCGTAACGCCGCTGAGAATCTGGCCCATTGGGTGTATCTTGAGGTGAAGAAAATTGATCCAATGAAGTGCCCCAAGATCAGCCACCACACCCCAGTGAAATGAACACTCACCAGAAAGGATGTCTTTTCAGTAAGTATCGGTCATCAAGCGGCACTCCTCAATAGGATAAGGCTAAGATAAATAAAGCTCTCCAGGAGCCAGATAAAATCCTCATAGTGGAGTAGCTTCATTTCAGTTGCATCCACACTGAAATAAAGCTACTACACTATGAGGATTTTATCTGGCTCCTAGCCTTATCCTGTTGAGGAGTATCGCTAGACAGCCCATTTTACTGGACGACCGATACTTACCGAATGTGTGTTTGCTGCTGTAAAGGCAGCCATCCCTTCTGGTGAGTGTTCATTTCACTGGGGTGTGGTGGCTGATCTTGGATCACTTTTCTTCACCTAAAGATACACTTACTGATGTTATTGTACGCCATTACACTGAATTTGCTTTCACATCCTTTATCCTTTCATGAGGATTTTTCATGAGCTTTTATAGTTCTGCTAAAAGCACTTTATATAAAATATTTTTGAACTTTTATCACCATTTGTCATATATGTAATTGTTTGGTGCTACACATTTTTTGAATATTGTTTAACTTTTTGGTTTTTAACTTATCACTTATCTGTACCAGCGATCACTTCATCACAGCACAGATATATTTAATTTTATATTACTGTTTTTTATAGGCTCAAAAAAGTAAAAAAAAAAAAAAAAAACTGGATGAAAACCTCTGATAATAGCGCTTTTGTGCCGACTTGTGCTTTTTATAAGCGTTGTACGTGTCAAAAAAAAAAGCTGTTAGGAGCATTTAGTAGCATCTCTGCTGTGAAAACGCTCCCAAAAACTTGAAAAAAAAAAAATTTTCTGCTCCTAAATGCCGAAGCTGGAAAAATGCTTCCAGCATAAAATAATTTGCATGGGCACGTAGAACACTATTAGCTACTAGGAGCAGCAAAAAATGCCTATCCTAGCTTCGAGCAAACGCTAATGTGCATGGAGCTTTACCGGTTCTTATTTATGGATGATTCAGCTATAAAGGGCAGTAGAAAATATTCCAAATTTGAGAACACGGGCAACAGAAATTCAGGGTCTTCCATTACAAATTATTACATTATGAAAACATTCTGGCCACAAAGAAGCAAGCTTGACTGGAGGCTTTGTCAGGGACAGTATGTTTTTAGCTTCTTAGTTTTTTTTTCCTGTGAAATATAGAAGAAGGTCCCAGTTTTTATGCCAGGCTCTGTAGCCTTCAACTCTCACACTGACTATAGAAGAATATGCAAGCCACACATGGTAATGTCTGGTACATGCTACCACCAACACATCATATAATAAATCTATAAACACCCAAGAAATTACAGCCACTTACAAGTCTCAACAACATGTGTTCAATAACTTTTAAAGGAGATTCCAGCACTGTTTTTCTAGCAACCTTCTAGCTGTTCAAACAATTAATACCAGAGGTGGTATAAAGGGATTTGACAAAAAATTAAACCATAACTCTGCTCGATTCTGCTGTCATAGAAGAATGTGTATACTATATTCTATACTTTTACAATCTTAGAAAAAAATATTCATTAACGTGTCATACATTTTTGGAGGAGTAGCACCAAAGTCAAATATGCAGATTTTTTTATATTGTTGAAAAAGTGCCTATTTTTGGTTCAGAGGGTGAAAGCAAAGACTTGCACTTTCCGATACATAGGTCCAGAACACACACACACGTATCTATTTCTCAGATCAATGCGTAAGGTTTCAAACTCCATCTGAGCAGCTCTCTCCCAGCTGTTGAAATAGAGGCTGATAATGTACAGAAATGCTACAGTAGACCCTCAAGGCTTATTTTGACTAAGGCTCTGGAATGCAACATGTAAACATTAGACTCCTCTATTACACTGTTACGACTTGCATTAACAGTAACTGGACAAAAGCAGCATTTTCGCAGATATGTATTAGAAGGATACAGGTTTTTTTAAGCAGCTTCCTCACATTAATCATGCCAGGAGAATTTCTGAGGACGCTGACACATTGTAAACATGTAAAAACCCTAAGTGGAGCTTGTAGGACAAATGTCGCATTTTAAAGCTGGAGGAACAGCCACAGGCTCCTGTCCTACGGGTAAACAGTCTAGCACTGAGATGCAACAGGTACAGAATAGATTGATTACATGGAAACTTGGTAATGAAGGTAAAGCCTTAACAAGAGGGCAACAGGAAAATTAACCTTTTTTTAAAAGAACCAACACATTGTGCTTAACACCAAGCTTAAACAAAATAGAGGAGGGTCACTGAAAAGCTCAAGGTAAAAATAGGAATGCCATACTTTAACAAAATGTAGGGGATCCTTATTTTAGAACTCTCAATTTTATTTGATAAATAAGCGCAAAAAAAACAGCAATGTTTAAAAAGTACCATACTAGACCACTAAGCTGCATTCACACCTATACGATAGCGTAGCTTATCATGCCGCCTGTAGAAGTTTTATCTTTCTTTTACATTGCGGTCTATGAGGAAACGCCAAGTCGCCTGAAAAAAAGACTTTTTTCAGACAGGCGTTGAGATGTGAACCATCTCCATAGACCGCAATGTTATTTCACATCTGAGCGACAAGAGCGAAGGCGTTTTGTCGCTCAGATGTGAATGGAGCCTAACTCAATGTTTTTAGCAGGAAGCATTAGCATTATGGTTGCCCTCAAAAGGTTGGTTGTATCTGTATGGCTATATAAATTTATCCAGGGCTTTTTTCTCCAGAGAATAGGTGCAGGAACTCAACCCCACGCTCTCCCCCGCCCCAACCATCACCACCACCAAACCAGTATCTTAAAGAATGCAATAAACACCAGACGTTCATTGTGCATTACTGTGTGCAGAGTTCTGGGCTGTGCTATGTACAGATTGCAGAGCTCAGGGGTGCATTGCATACAGAGTGCAGGGTTCAAGAGTGCGTTGTGTACAAAGTACAGGGTTTAGGGGTGCACTATGCAGGGTTCAAATCTCTTTTACAGGCTGTCCACATCTCACTTCCATCCCTCCTCAGCTCTGACACTCTGCAACATTCTTCCACCCATGCACACACACCTCCCTCCACTGCCCCCCCCCCCCCCCAAAGGCTTTCTCGCATCTCAGTACCTCCACTAATGTAGCCGGCTCCTCCTCTCCCTCTCACTTGCAGAAAGATTATTGTTTGGCATTCATGCACCCAGGCATCACGATGCAGCCTACCCCAAGATGCTCCATCCCATCTATGACTGACCACACTGCACCTACATCTCTATTGTCCCCGACCTGAGTGCTGGGCAGGCATTGATCTGTGAGAGCCCCTGAGAGGCAAGCGGTTCTTGTAAGCACAGAATTCTTCTGTGTTTACAAGTGGCAGTGGTGAGCGGAGGGCGAAAGCTGAAAAAAAAGCCTTGAGTGAGAGGGCCGCGTGAAATGGCCTGACTGACCAATCCGCCCAATTTTTTGGATTGTACACTTTTAGATGTCAGATGAAAAACCTGGTCGACTGATCTAGGGGGCCAAACGGATCGGCCCAAAAATAGGCCTAAGCAATTGATTAGACCTACATAACTATACATATATTGCTCTGGAAAAGACCAGATTGTGCATGCATGAATCAACTGCCATGTAAGGGTTTATGACTAGATTTAGTAGGGAGGCTTTCTGCAAAACCTCAAACTCACAGTTCAGAACAGCTAAATTAAAGGGGGGTGTTTACAGCCAAGGACCCTGTAGGCATGGAACCTCCGGTGTCTTAAGCCACGTGGCCTCCTCTCATGCAAACCTTGTCATGTTTTGATGATCCTTCTAATGTAGAATACTTTTTAAAATGTATTAAGGGTCATAAAGATAATACTTAACTTATATTTTAACTTGTAATAGAAGCAGTATTAATTTTGATGTAAAATTTTGATTTAGTAATAAGTCTTCTGACTGATTGTGGGGGTAATGTTTACAGTGCAAAAAATAATAATAAATGCACATTTTAAGTAACAAAGTCTGTCTACCAGGTAATATGTGGGCCTAGGATTCGACACCTTTTTTCATCCAAAGCCTCCAGGACAGAACAGATTCAGAGAAAACAAAAAGTGTGCATACTTGTGTGTGTATGTTGTATTTAATATTCATGCATACTCCCAAATCTCCATACTACACAATGTGTACTTTGTATGCTAATTAACCAAATATTTCTTGTGTAGGTGTGATATATATACGGCCAAGGAAACCAATTATGAGCAGCATCATAAAATAACTTAACATAGGGACATCCTTCTGAACAGATGTGTACTACTACTACTACTAATATACATAGTTATGCTGCCACCTACTGGTAGATATATTACAATGCAAACTAATATGAAAAGCTGACTGGTGGCCTAATTTCAAAAACTGACAAAAGATAAATGTCATTAATGGAATGTAGGAATTTATAAAAATATTTGTATAATTAAAAACAATTCAGAAAAAATGCTTACAAGCAATATAAACAACATTTTGCTAGATTATGTTTAAAGGAAAGAGAAAAGAGAACCCATCCATTCAAGACTGAAAAGTGGTGGATTTGGAGCCATAGTACTGCTTGATCTGTCAGGCTGCAGGACCCGGACTGACCTACACTGTTCTATAAGCCCCTTGATTGGGTAAAGGTTTAATACTGTACTCACATAAGTGTAACAAGACCTCTTGGTTTTATCGCTAAAACAAAATAGTGAACATTGGTGGATACTGTAACTGCTGACTTTCACTATTAGGGAGCGCTTACCTGTCCATGGATCCAGTGGTGTCCTTGAATCGGCTCTCGGGTGCTGGCGTTGCCATCTTGGCTAAGGGAAACCGGGTGCGATGCCTTGAGGTTTCGTGGCCGGTTTCCTAGTGCGCATGCACAAATCGTACTGAGTTTGCTCAATGGGCTGGCTGTGGCAAGGGCTGATTTTCTGGCTGAGTTCGCTGTGGCAACCAAAGCAGGAAGTGAAAAACCAGGTACCTGCTTCCACCTCCCTACCCACAAGGTGCCAATGGAGGGGGGGGGGCAGAAAAGTGTCTCTTCCTCCTTTGGGTGGAGCTCTGCTTTAAGTGTGGGGATCTTCAATTTTCTATGCGAAAAAATAAAAGCTCATAATCCCAATCGCGTTCTGCGATCCACCAATCTACTCCAGATACCGAAAGCCAGTTAAGTCCAAAGGAGAAAGAAGATTCGCGGTCCAAGGTCCCAGACTATGGAACGCTTTACCAACCAGCATTCGGTTGGAGGAGAACCACTTAGCTTTCAGGAGAAAGATCAAGACTCATCTCTTACCAAAGGAGACAGGAACAACAAGCGCCCAGAGGCGATTTAGTTCGCATGTGCCGCGCTATATAAGTTTTTCATTCATTCATTTATTCGCAGTGTAAGCATACAGATTTCAAAGCTTGTTCAGATCAATCGTAGTAGGCCAGAAATAATTAAAGAATAGGTTACCCTAACATTTCATACTACTGAAATGTGCCTGTTGTACCATAAACTTGTCTTAAAAAGTATCCTGTTGTCTTTGCATTTCTATTGCTTTGAGTGAAAATACATGCCAGCCTCGCCCAGCCCCTTCTACCTAAACTGACCACACTAGACATGAAAGCACATTCATATCAGTGTGGTCAGTTTTTTGGCTGTGGCTGAGAGAACAACCCATCTGTCCCTCAATGATCAGACTTGTGCAAACATCCCCTCCACCTCAGCCATTCATTGGAGAGATATGCTGTGTTTCTCCACCCCCACCTCTCCAAGTCCCTTATGCAGCCGATTATGTGATCCTTATAAAAAGCAAAAAAAAAAAAAAAGGATTTATATCATATATGTGTTTGCGCGTGCAAATTTTGACAAAAGCTAGGTTCCTACATACCAATGCTCACATCTAACAGGTCACTCAAAAACCAAACCTGCCCCATACCACAAAACTGAGATTTTTCAGCTCAGAAAATCAGGGAAGTGAAGCAAAAAATATATTCTGGAATATTATGACTGCTGTCTGGGAGGGACAGACTTGGCAAATTACATACGTTTTTCCTGGAGGTTCTTTCAGCCAAAAGAGATCGTCACTTGTTATACAATGTTCTACTGCTCCAGGAACCTGTCAGTTGCACATAGATACACAGGGGCAAAAGATAAAACATCAATTAGATCAAAACGAATAACTGCAAATACTAAATTGGATTGGATAATAAAGAGACATACATTTTCTGTAATAAAGTGATGAGGGGGGTTGCCATTTTGGCTGTTATATTCTAGTTATTGTGCTTCATTGTGTACCGACAGCCTATCTAATTTCTTGAGACACTAACAAGCCAGGAAAGTACAAATACCTCCCAAATATCCTCTTTTTGGAAAGTAGACATGCCAAGGTATTTAGCAAGAGGCATGGCGAGTTTTTTTTCACGTTGTAATTTTTTCCCACAAACCTTTGCAAAATGAGGATTTCTTTTTTCACAAACAATTGTCCTATTAACAGGTTATTTCTCTCACATGGCATATGTATACTTACAACTACACCCTGAAACACATTCTGCCACTCTTAAGTACAGCGATACCACATGTGTGAGACTTTTTCACAGCTTAGCCACATAGAGAGGCCCAATATGCAAAATTACACATCTAATTTCCCGACTGCCCATCACACTTTTTGAGGCCCTGGAGCACCAGGACAATGAAAATGCCCACAAAATGGCCCCATTTTGGAAAGCAAACACCCCAATGTATATTCTATGAGGAATACGGAGTCATTTTTTTCCACAAGTTTTTGGAAAATGTGGAAAGAAAATGCACGGATGGGGCACTGTAGAGCACTGCTGGGTACTGATGTGGCACAGATATGCACTGATGGGGCACTGTAGAGCACTGCTGTGGCACAGATGTGGCACTGCTGGTCACTAATTTGACACTTGGGGAAAAAAAATAATAATAATAATAATAAACAAGCAGTCTCACACTGCAACTTCTTCCTTCTCATCACATGATCGGCGTGAGAAAAGAACTGGACATGATGCTGGTTTGTTGACAGTGATTGCTCCTTTAATGCAAGACAAGTTCGTTCTCGGAAGGATGTCACTGTACACCCTGCCAGAACTAACAAGCCACGCTGTAGCTGTCATTCAGCTATGGCGCGGGGGCGGCAAGTGGTTAAACTTCTCCAACACTTTATTCCTGACCTGTCTGGTGTGTTCCTTGGCCTTCATGATGCGGTTTGTTCACTAAGCTTCTCTAACAAACCGCTGAGGGCTTCACAGAAAAGCTGTATTTATACTGAGATTAACTTCTGTATTTAAAGCGGCATATAAAGTACACCTTTTTCCCCTAAAAACAGAGGGTAAACAGTGCCTGTGTGTTATACACCGATAATATTTTTTACCAACAAGGGGCAGGGATTGAGCAGTCTGAAACCACCCATTGGGGGTGGGGGGGCTGACAGGCCGGCTGCCCTGCCTCTCCTGTCCCTGGGACAGCACTGACTGCATAGTCTAAAGTTGAGGGGGGGGGGGGGGTAATCACTTGCCAGCCCCTGCCCATACACCACCACTCCTGTGTCAGCGTACTTGTAAAATAAAGCTTCTTAATAGCTCTGTTTTTTTCTGGCTGCTCTCCTCCTCCAAGTGTAGCTTGAGATTGGAGGAGAGCGGTCACATGACAATCTATGTAACTTCAGAGGAGAGCAGTCATGTGACCAGGTCAGTGAAAAAAACTGAGCTAATAAAGGTATGTGGAAGCATCTTTTTACAATATGAGTGACACATGAGGAGCAGTGTAGAAGGGGCTGGCAATGATTTTTTTTTCTTAACCCTAGAGTATGCCGACAGTGCAGTCCAGGAGACTGGGGGTCTCCTGTCTCCTGGGAGTGCAGAAGAGTCGTGTACTGTGCAAACATTTTTTCCTTAAAACTTCCCTTTTAAAATTGGGGTACAGTATTCAGCCCCATCCAGCTTCAGCCTGCCATAGACTGACAGGCTGCACCTGTCCCTCCTGAGTGCACTAAAATGCTGGGACACACTGTTCCTAAATAGCCCTGTGTATAAGGAACCTTAGGCATCCTGCTGTCTTTATTTACACTTCAACCGTCTCTTCACAAAGGCTCAGAGAATATGTACCGTATATTCTCGAGTATAAGCCGAGATTTTCAGCAAATTTTTTGTGCTAAAAATGCCCCCCTCGGCTTATACTCAGGTCACCTTTTTGCGCCTGATCTCCCGGATTTGGGGACCCGATTTTGGCCAGCCGTAGGTCCCCTGGACCCCAAACTCACATATGTAGCCCCACTCTTCCTCTACAAGTATGCAAAGTTTGTTGTCCGGGGGACCTACTGCCGGGGAGCACTGCCGGGGAAACCCTTTCCATAGACTCCCATGTTAAACGGCAATTTATCCGGTGACATTGGGGACCCAGTATCAGCCCGTTTATAGGTCCCCTGGACCCAGAACTACAAGCTCCTCTACAAGCGTGCAAAGTTTGTTGTCTGGGGGACCTACGGCTGCGGAGCACCAATTTTTCAAAGCTGGGCACCCCTTCCATAGACTCCAATGTTAAACGTCAGTCTAGTCATGGACACAGTGAGGCATGGGCACAGTGAGGCAAAGTGAGGCATAGTGAGGCATGCAGATGGACACCCTAGGCCAGGGGGCCCCATACTTTTCAAGCAAAGGGCCAGATGCAGAGGCAGATTAGTGCTGTACAGGAGCAATCGCAGAGGCTGTTTGAACAGCTTGCCACTGCTGCAGAAGCGGATAGGAAAACCCTGACTAAAGATCGCAGATGTTCGACCTAATCCACCTGGTGAGAAAATGGCTACAGCCGGAGTCCCTGTCTGCGCCACAAATAGTGGAGCGTGTGGTCATGGACCAATTCCTGAGGTCACTCCCAATTCCCCTGCAGAGGTGGGTGAGTCAAGGGGACCCCAAGTCGGCAGATAACTTGGTGGAACTCGTCGAAAGGTACTTTGTTGCAGAGAACCTGGTCACCCCACCCCAACAGCCGCACGGACTTTCCACCCAAAGCCACGGTCTCCCCAGGCAACCGGTAAGACTGTTCCAGGGGAAGTGGGTGGTAAGCATGGCAAGGAAATAGGGGGGAGGATCTTTGGTGCCAGGACTGAAGTTTGGCGTCCCAAGCAAGGGAAACCACTGCCTGTCAGCAAACCAACTTGGGGAAACATCAGGTGTTTTCGTTGCCAAGAGCTGGGACATGTTGCAGCAAATTGTCCTTTGACTGATGAACCAATGCAGTGTGATCTATCTATTAGAAGGCAGTCTATGTTTGCTGCTGTTTCATGCGCTGCAGTGCCAAATGTGGGGAAACACATGTATCACATGACTGTTAATGATAAGCCTATTACGGCCTTACTGGACTCTGGAAGTCTGGTTACTTTGGTTACAGCTGAGATAGTTAAAACTGTGAATTTTCATGAAAAAAAAGTTGCTGTGATCTGTGTACATGGGGATACCCGGGAGTATCCTATAGCCACAGTTCATCCATACTTTTCAAGCAAAGGGCCAGTTTACGGTCTTTCAGACTTCAGGGGGGGAGGGGCCAAATTCTGACCAGTCGGGGTAGAAAATGCTCCAGGGCCGAGAATCAGTCAGAATAAACATGGCCCCAGTGTTGGTGGGCAGTAGGAGGAGGAATAGTGCTCCATCATTGCTATTAGTCTAAGAAATAGTGCCCCATTGTTCGTGCCATTGGGAGGAATAGTGCCTCATATAGTTGGGAGCAATACTGCCCCAAGGGCTGGATGAAAGCTAGCAAAGGGCCACACCCTGCCCATGGCTTATACTCGAGTCATTAAGTTTTCCCAGTTTTTCGTGGTAAAATTAGGTGCCTTGGCTTATATTCAGGTTGGCTTATACTTGAGTATATACAGTTACTATAACTATATAAGCAATCATTGCTTTTTTAGAAGTGTGTTTGCATAACACTTCCTTTGGCGCTTTTCACACAAGAGGTCAGATCGGGTCCGGCTGTCTGTTTTTCAGCCCGATTGGACCCTCCATTCCCCTCTGTGAGCAGTCGGATGTAATCAGACTCGTGTCCGTTTACACCCGGCTACCTCCAATCTGAATTGATTCGGCAAAAACAAACAAAAGGAGGATCCGCTCCCTTATGTCTGACCACATCAGATGGAAGAGCAGTTGGGTGTAAATGGACAGCTGGTTCATGTACATCCAACTGCCATAGAGCAGAACAGGCTATCATCCGGCCACTTCTCTCAGCTCAGCGGATCCCCTGCTGAGAAAAACTGATCCAGCCCAAAGAGACAAATGCCTATTCATCACTCCTTGACTTAAAAGCTGAATTATACAGATTTGTGTGGTATGTGTAGGCACACATGAGAACCAATACAAACTAGGTTTGCTTTGGTTGTATTTACCAGTGGCTGGATATGTTGTGTAGCAGAGCGTCCCAGAGAGAGCCTGGGAAAGTCCAGTTCGGGGTTTATACCTCTCCCAGGCTCCTCTCTTACACGTTCAGGGATCTCTGATCCCTGATCCAGGTCAGGTGTTGGCCCTCTCCCCCAGGCCAATTTAAGCTCACCTGAGCTAACAGCCATTGCTCTGTCCTGGGAAACAGTGTGAATCTGTGAGAGCAAGGAGGCTGCTGAAAAAACTGGTGAGAAGTGTGTGTTTGAGCTAACAAGCGGTAGGCTTGTTTAGCTTAGTAGTTAGGACCTGCATATCGTGTAGTTAGAGCCGAGACACGGCTAGGTGTTTGTTTGACTATTTTTGTTTTGTTTTCTGCACACTGTACAGCACCTGTAAATATACTTTGTATAGCACCAATAAAAATCCCACTGTTGTTCACTGATCCTATGGACTTTGGTATCTGTGCTGGCTCATCCCAGGGAGCTTTTGTACCCGCTACCTATCCCCAGCTTACATATGGTGGAGAATGCGGGCAGCAATAGTAAGTTACTATTTAAAAAGCCAGTACCTAAAGTGACAACATGGAGGAAATCTTTAAACAAATGGTGCTATTCAATGCTGCACAACAGCAAGCAAACGCTGCACAACAGCAAACTAATGCTGCGCTGCAGCAAGCCAACGCTATCGCACAGGAGCAATCGCAGAGGCAGATTAGTGCTGTACAGGAGCAATCACAGAGGCTGTTTGAACAGCTTGCCACTGCTGCAGAAGCGGATAGGAAAACCCTGACTAAAGATCGCAGATGTTCGACCTAATCCACCTGGTGAGAAAATGGCTACAGCCGGAGTCCCTGTCTGCGCCACAAATAGTGGAGCGTGTGGTCATGGACCAATTCCTGAGGTCACTCCCAATTCCCCTGCAGAGGTGGGTGAGTCAAGGGGACCCAAGTCGGCAGATAACTTGGTGGAACTCGTCGAAAGGTACTTTGTTGCAGAGAACCTGGTCACCATCCCAACAGCCGCACAGACTTTCCACCCAAAGCCACGGTCTCCCCAGGCAACCGGTAAGACTGTTCCAGGGGAAGTGGATGGTAAGCATGGCAAGGAAATAGGGGGGAGGATCTTTGGTGCCAGGACTGAAGTTTGGCGTCCCAAGCAAGGGAAACCACTGCCTGTCAGCAAACCAACTTGGGGAAACATCAGGTGTTTTCGTTGCCAAGAGCTGGGACATGTTGCAGCAAATTGTCCTTTGACTGATGAACCAATGCAGTGTGATCTATCTATTAGAAGGCAGTCTATGTTTGTTGCCGTTTCATGCGCTGCAGTGCCAAATGTGGGGAAACACATGTATCACATGACTGTTAATGATAAGCCTATTACGGCCTTACTGGACTCTGGAAGTCTGGTTACTTTGGTTACAGCTGAGATAGTTAAAACTGTGAATTTTCATGAAAAAAAAGTTGCTGTGATCTGTGTACATGGGGATACCCGGGAGTATCCTATAGCCACAGTTCAGTTTAAAACTGGCTTAGGTACGGTGTCCCATGCGGTCGGACTTGTGCCCCACTTGGTGCATGAGGCCATCATTGGTAGGGACTTCCCTAAGTTTTGGGAGCTGTGGGATTGTCCCGACCCGGTGGCAGTACCTAACTCAGTCGCAGAGCCAAAGCTCCTGGCTACTTCCGATATTGTGGGTTCAGGGGACTCATCTCAGGGCTCTCCGAGTTTTCCTTTCTCGGTTATGGCAGGGGAGCTGGAGGAGCCTGAGGAAGTCCCCACAACCAGTAGAGCCGGACAGCCGTCTGCCGACTCGGAGCCTACGTTGGAGTTTACTGACCTCAATGTGCACAAGGAAAATTTTGGTACTGAGCAGAGAAAAGACCCTACCCTTGCCAGGGCCTGGGAAAATGTAATGGTGATTAATGATGTACCTGTCGAACCAGGGGATAGGCCCTGTTTTCCTTATTTCAGCAGCAATGATGATTTACTGTATCGTGTATGTAAAAAGAATGATGAAGTTATTGAACAGTTGGTGGTCCCTAAGCCTTATAGAAGGGTGGTGTTGGAACTTGCCCATGGGCACTTGCTAGGAGGCCATTTAGGGGTTGAGAAAACCACTGAAAGAGTGTTACGCAGGTTTTACTGGCCTGGGATACATAAAAATATTGAAAATTATTGTCAATCCTGTCCGGTGTGTCAGATGTCAGCCCCCCAGCCCCACTTCCGAAGTCCTTTAGTGCCCTTGCCCATTATTGAAGTGCCCTTCGAGAGGATTGCCATGGACCTTGTGGGTCCGCTCCCCAAATCCGCCCGTGGTCATCAGCATATCCTCGTGATTATGGATTACGCTACCCGTTATCCTGAGGCCGTTCCCTTACGCGCCGCGTCTGCTAAAAACATTGCCAAAGAGATGTTTATGGTGTTCAGTCGGGTTGGCATCCCTAAAGAAATCCTTACAGACCAGGGTACCCCATTTATGTCACGGATAACTAGGGAGCTGTGCAAGTAATTTAAGGTGACGCAGTTGCGAACCTCTGTGTATCATCCGCAAACAGATGGCAAACAGATGGCTTGGTGGAACGTTTTAATAAGACGTTAAAGGGCATGTTAAAAAAGGTTGTTGACAAAGATGGGAAAGACTGGGACTTCCTGATACCGTACCTGATGTTTGCTATCAGGGAGGTTCCCCAGTCCTCTACAGGGTACTCTCCATTTGAGTTGCTTTACGGGAGACACCCTCGGGGACTCTTGGACATAGCCAAGGAAACTTGGGAGGGGGAACAGACACCTCACAAAAGCATAATTGAGCATATCGCTCAAATGCAGGACAGGATTGCAGCAGTAATACCAGTGGTGAAAGAACATTTACTACAGGCACAAGCAGCCCAACAGAGAATATACAAACGGGGGGCCCAACTCCGTGTTTTCTCACCGGGTGACAGGGTCCTTGTATTAGTTCCCACTGTTGAGAGCAAGTTCCTGGCTAAGTGGCAGGGCCCCTTTGAAGTAATTGAAAGAGTTGGGGAAGTCAATTACAAGGTGTATCAACCAGGTAAAAGGAAGCCGGAACAGATTTACCACGTAAACCTGTTAAAGCCCTGGAAGGATAGACTGGCGTTAACTGCAAGGTCCCTCCCGGTAACGCCTAAGGGTACTGAATCCCCTCTGATCCCTGAGGTCACGATTCCAGACACCCTGTCATTTTCCCAAAAACAGGAAGCTAGAGAGTTCCTGATAAGGAATAGAGAGAAATTTTCAGAGTTGCCTGGCACGAGTTCGGAGGTTCAGCATGATATTGTTACTGAACCTGGGGTCCGTGTCAAGCTCAAACCGTACCGAATTCCTGAAGCGAGGAGAAAGGACATCAGTGCTGAAGTTAAAAGAATGTTGGAGCTAGATGTCATTGAGGAATCCAATAGTGATTGGTCGAGCCCCATCGTGTTAGTCCCAAAACCGGATGGCACCTGGAGGTTCTGTAATGACTTCAGGAAGCTTAATGCAGTGACAAAGTTTGACACGTACCCAATGCCCAGAGTAGATGAACTTATAGACCGACTTGGCAAGGCTCGCTATCTGACTACTTTGGACTTGACAAAAGGTTATTGGCAGATACCCCTGACTGCTAGTGCCAAAGAGAAGACATTTGTGACCCCGGAGGGTTCCTTTCAATATAAAAAGATGCCTTTTGGGTTGCAAAATGCCCCTGCGACATTTCAGAGGGCCATGAACAGGACCCTAAGACCTCACCGACAGTATGCTGCAGCCTATCTGGATGACATAGTGGTGCATAGCACTGACTGGGGCTCTCACTTGCCCCGTGTCCAAGCGGTTCTCGATTCCCTCTTCAAAAAAGGGTTTACGGCAAATCCCAAAAAATGTGCCATTGGTCTAGAGGAAGCCAAGTATTTGGGCTACACTATTGGCCGTGGTGTCATAAAGCCCCAGGTAAATAAAATAGAAGCCATCCAGGAGTGGCCACGTCCGGCAAACAAGAAGCAGGTCAGGGCCTTTCTTGGCATTGCGGGGTATTATAGAAGATTTATCCCAAATTTTGCAACTTTAGCTGCCCCACTGACAGACCTTACGAAAGGGAAAGACTCTGTAATGGTGAAATGGTCCCCAGTAGCGGAAGAATCTTTCCAAGCCCTGAAAAAAGCTCTTTGTGCACAGCCAGTGCTATACTCCCCTGATTTTGCCAAAGACTTTTTGGTACAGACAGATGCCTCTGATGTAGGTATCGGGGCAGTATTGTCACAGGTACACAACGGGGAAGAACACCCTGTGGTCTACCTAAGCAGAAAGCTCAATGATCATGAGAAAAAGTATGCAGTCATTGAAAAGGAATGCTTAGCCATAAAGTGGGCCGTGGACGCGCTCAGGTACTACCTGTTAGGGCGCCAGTTTGAGCTAATAACTGACCATGCTCCCTTGAAATGGATGGCCCAAAAGAAGGAGACTAATAGGCGGGTGAACCGGTGGTTTTTGGCTCTACAGGATTATTCCTTTACAGTAAAACACAGGCCAGGTGTTGAGATGGGAAATGTAGATGCCCTGTCCCGTGTTCACTCCTGTTGGGCTACAGGTGTTCCAACCCTGGGGTTGAAACAAGGGGGGAGGGTGTGTAGCAGAGCGTCCCAGAGAGAGCCTGGGAAAGTCCAATTCGGGGTTTATACCTCTCCCAGGCTCCTCTCTTACACGTTCAGGGATCTCTGGATCCCTGATCCAGGTCAGGTGTTGGCCCTCTCCCCCAGGCCAATTTAAGCTCACCTGAGCTAACAGCCATTGCTCTGTCCTGGGAAACAGTGTGAATCTGTGAGAGCAAGGAGGCTGCTGAAAAAACTGGTGAGAAGTGTGTGTTTGAGCTAACAAGCGGTAGGCTTGTTTAGCTTAGTAGTTAGGACCTGCATATCGTGTAGTTAGAGCCGAGACATGGCTAGGTGTTTGTTTGACTATCCCACTGTTGTTCACTGATCCTATGGACTTTGGTATCTGTGCTGGCTCATCCCAGGGAGCTTTTGTACCCGCTACCTATCCCCAGCTTACAGTTGGTACATTTCACTTCTCACCCTACAACAATTCTTATGTCTCAAATCTGTGGCTGTCACAGCCATAAAAAAAGACATGCTACAAACAAAATGTGGGAACATGACGGGCAAAAAATAAAAAAATATTATAATGTGCCTATGCTGGGTCTACTAGGTATACAGCAATGAGCACAAAATTAAGGCACATGTGGCTATAATTAGGGGGTACATTTATATCTCTAACCTCTCCTGAAACTGACTGTAGCAGTCAGTGGTGAAGGATTAATGTGAATCTTGCATTCTAGAATAGGTGAAAGATTTTTCTTACGTTTGTAGGATATTTTGGCCTTCCTCCTGTAGCTAGAACTATGTTGTTTGCAGTCACTATTGTCTGTCAGAAGGAAAGAAAAATGTTAGCAATTCTGCTGATATACAGGTGAAACTTGAAAAATTTGAATATCATGCAAAAGTTCATTTATTTCACTAATGCAACTTAAAAGGTGAAACTAATATAGGAGATAGTTTAAAGTGGATGTAAACCCAAATTTTTTTTTTTTTTTTTTTTTTTTTGATGCCACAATGTAGAGTATAATATTTCCTATCATTTGTGCCCAGTCTTGCCACACAGAGTTAATCCAGCGCTGAGTAATCCTCTTTTATGTTCAGTGAAAATGAACAGCCTTCCAGATAAAACCCTGCCTAAATCAAAAAGTCCGGAATCTCTCTTCTTGCTTTGAGTGAGAGGTTATTTACAAATATAGCTAGGACATGTTTATCATATGTTATGTTTTGTTTATCATAACATGAGGTGATATAACATCATAACACATCCTAGTAATATACAATGAACTTTGGATCACCTCTTGTTATGATAAACATGTCAACGCTATATTTGTAAATAACCTGTTACTGAAAGCAAAAACAGAGAAACGGACTTAACCTAATTTGGCAGGTTTTTATCTGAAGTCCGGTTAATTTGCACTGGACTTTAAAAGAGGATTACTCAGTGCTGGATTAACTCTGTGTGGCAAGACTGGGCACAGATGATAGGAAATCTTATACTCTACATTGCGACATAAAAAAAAAAATTTTTTTTTTTTTGGGTTTACATCCACTTTAAGCCGTGATTTGTCATAATTGTGATGATTACGGCTTACAGCTCATGAAAACCCCAAATCCACAATCTCCAAAAATTTGAATATTGTGAAAAGGTGCAATATTCTAGGCTCAAAGTGTCCCACTCTAATCAGCTAATTACACCATAACACCTGCAAAAGGGTTCTAGAGTAGGGATGAGCTTCGAGTTCGACTGGAACATTGGCTGTTCGACGAACATCAAACAATTTGAGGTGTTGGCGGCAAATTCGAAAAGCCGTGGAACACGCTGTAAACGTCTATGGGAGAATTCTAAAGTGCTAATTTTAAAAGGTTAATATGCAAGTTATTGTCCTAAAAAGTGTTTGGGGACCTGGGTCCTGCCCCAGGGAACATGCATCAATGCAATTTATTTTTTTTTTTTAAACTGCAGTTTTTTTCGAGAGCAGTGATTTTAAGAATGCTTAAAAGAGAAACAATAAAAGTGAAATATTCCTTTAAAATTTAGTACCTGGGGATGTGTATAGTATAAAAAAAAAAAAAAAAGTCAAAATACCACGCTCCCTAGTACAATAAAAAAAATTGATGATAAATATATAATATTGAAAATGCATCTGGCCTACCAGCAAGTGCAATAATAGAAATGTTCAGCAGCAGTGAAAAAAGGGCCAGATTCACGTAGGAGCGTGTATCTTTGTGCGGGCCTAACGTATCCTATTTACGTTACGCCTCCGCAACTTTTACAGGCAAGTGCTGTATTCACAAAGCACTTGCTCCGTAAGTTGCGTCGGCGTAGCGTAAATAGGCCGGCGTATCCACGCGCAATTCAAATTAGCAGGTAGGGGGCGTGTTGGATTGAAATGAACGGTGACCCAACGTAAATGACGCGCCGAACGAACTGCGCATGCGCCGACCGTGGACGTATCCCAGTGCGCATGCTCCAAATCACGTCGCAAATAGTCAATGAAAACGACGTGAACGTAACTTACGCCCAGCCCCATTCTAAATCGGCTTACGCAAACAACGTAAAATTAAAAAATGTTGCCGCGGTCCCGACGTCCATACTTAACATTGGCTGCGCCATCTTTTTGTTGGAATAACTTTACGCCTGAAAAAGGCCTTACGTAAACGGCGACGGCGGGGCGTACGTTCGTGAATCGGCGTATCTAGCGGCCAGCGTAAATATGCAACCAAGATACGACGGTGTAATACAATTACGTTGCTCGTATCTTAGCTCAGTCCCAGCGTATCTTGTTTTCTGAATACAGAAAAAACGCCGGCGCATTTTAGAAGTTACGCAGCGTATCTCGAGATACGCCTTTGTAACTCTTGATGAATCTGGCCCTAAGTGCATAAGTGAGAATATAAATCATATAATTTATGACATAGAAGTCCATTTGCCAACAATGAAAATGGCAGCAGAATGTCCTAATAAGTGTCAAACCAAAATGAATCCATAATAGTGAAATTGTGAAAAGAAGTCTGTGATGACACCAATATCAAAATGTGCATCTACACCAGATGTACAAGCCTGCTTACCAGAACACAGGCTATATAAGCCTGGAAATCAACCACACTCTCGGCTGGTATTGGTCGTACGACAGGGAGATGGACACTGGTAATCCGAACGGATGCAGATCGGTCACCTCAAACTCAGTGGCTGGAGGCTGAATGGAAGTAATCCGAGCGAGTAGAAACGATCACCTCAATCACAGCAGATGTCTCGTACAGTACAGAGGGAAGAAATACTCGCATAGCATAATATTGTATGCACAGAGTTTAATATAAAAAGGAGTCAGATATAACTTACAAAAGCATCTGAATAAAATCGATTAAAAACAAAGAGCCGGCCGGCAAGCGGACACCCGTCCTATAGGCAAAGAGGTCAGCGCGTCAACCTCCCGAGGATCGTTTCGTCTCACAAAGATATTTTTTCATTTAAGATACTTTCCACGGTTTCTTTTTCACATGTTGGTTTATAGCGCAGTTTTCGTATTTTCTGAAGTGTATAGTATGCCTGTAAAGTAGTGCATGTTTCCCCGTGTTTAGAACTGTCCCTGCACAAAATATAATTTTTGAAGGAAAAAAAGCAATACAGGAAAAGTCATTGAAAAAAAAAAAAAAACTGCAAGGGTCCCCCCTTAGTTCTTTACCAGGCCCTTTGGGTCTGGTATGAATATTAAGGGGAACCCCTGCCGCTTTTTTTCAATGACTTGACAATTCATTAATAGCCGCGAGTAATTTTAACCACTTAAGACCCGGACCAATACGCTGGCAAATGACCCAAGGGGTTTTTGCGATTCGGCACTGCGTCGCTTTAACAGACAATTGCGCGGTCGTGCGACGTGGCTCCCAAACAAAATTCGCGTCCTTTTTTTCCCACAAATAGAGCTTTCTTTTGGTGGTATTTGATCGCCTCTGCGATTTTTATTTTTTGCGCTATATACAAAAATAGAGCGACATTTTTGAAAAAAAATCAATATTTTTTACTTTTTGTTATAATAAAAAACCAATAAACTAAATTTTAGTCAAACATTTAGGCCAAAATTTATTTAGCCACATGTCTTTAGTAAAAAAAAAAATCGCATTAAAAAAAAAATAGCTACCTAGCGGGAACAGCGACACTAATACAGCGATCAGAAAAATGATCGCTTAGTGACGCTGGCAATAGGGAGTGAAAGGGTTAACTAGGGCAGTGATCAAGGGGTTAAAACTTTATTGGGGGGGGTGGGGGGGGCTACCCTGACACTACTGACTGTCTGACTGTCACACTGTCTGTCACACTGACACTAAATACAGTAATCATACATGATTACTGCATTCAGTGACACTGTGACAGGGGGGAGGGGGGGGGGGGGCGATCGCGGGGGTTAAATGTGTGTGTCAGTGTGCTGTTTGGTGCAGGACTTACTTGTTCTGTAGTGATCTCTCCTCAGCGGCGCTTGAAACAAACGCCGAGGGAGAGATCACGTCGCTTCCTCCTTCCTGTGTTTACACAGGAGGAGGAAGTGACAGGTCAGGCGGGCGCGCGCATTGGCTGGGAGCGATCCGGAGGGGGCGGATGAAAACGGATAGCCGCCCCCACTTGTCGGATCGCTCCTGCAGCCGCGCGGACCGCCGCATGTACGGGGGGGGGGTCCGATCGGACCCCCGATCCCCCCCAAGGCACCAACGTATATATACGTTGATGTGCCTGTCGGTGCCATTCTGCCGACGTAAATGTACATGCGGCGGTCCTTAAGTGGTTAAATGGCGTTTTTTCCCTTCAAAAATTACATTTTGTGCAGGGAACCAAATTGAAAAAAAAAATACTTCAGGTCAGGTATGGATATTAAGGGGAACCCTGCCACAAAATTAAAAAAATTTAATAAAAAATGGTGTGGGGGCCCCCCTCAAAATCCATACCAGACCCTTCAAGTCTGGTATGGATTTTAAGGGGAATCCTGCACCAAAAAAAAAAAAAAATGGAGTTACACTTACCGGTAACGTCCTTTCCAGTAGTCTTTCAGGACAGCCACAATAGAGAGATAGACTCCTCCTCTTCCTCTGGGAAACACTGTACAGCCTTTAAAACCTCTCCTCCCCCTGCCAGACCTCAGTTTTTATACGAGCACCTCCGGTCAGCTGGGGAGACACAAGAACACGTTAGTAATATTTAGGATTAAATTATTAATCACATACTATGTTCCTGGACCAAACAAAACCTTCTTCGGGTGGGTAACCAGGGCTGTCCTGAAAGACTACTGGAAAGGACGTTACCGGTAAGTGTAACTCCATTTTTCCCTATTCGTCTTTCAGGACAGCCACAATAGAGAGGATAGACGAGCACTTACCAATTAGGGTGGGACTACGGCCTGCAGAACCTTTCGCCCAAAGGCCTGTTCGGCAGCCGACACCAAGTCTACTCTATAGTGCTTGACGAAGGTGGAGTAGCTGGACCAAGTTGCCGCCCTGCAAATTTGTTCTGGCGTCGCTCCAGCACTTTCAGCCTGAGAGGCGGCCACCGCACGAGTAGAATGTGCCTTTATTCCTGTAGGGACATCCTCACCAGACAAGGCATATGCCTGTGCAATGGCTAGTCTAATCCACCTAGCAATTGTGCGCCGGGATGCTTTTTGTCCCTTTCTAGTACCAGAAAATAAAACAAATAAAGAGTCTGACCTCCTAAAATCCTTAGTCAGCTCTAAGTAGTGTAGGATACATCTCCTGACATCTAATGTGCTAAACTGTTGCTCCCTTTTACCTGAGGGATTGGGGCAAAAGGAAGGAAGAACCACTTCCTGACTTCTATGAAATTTAGAAGTCACCTTGGGTAGAAAGGCTGGATCGGTCTTAAAAACGACCCGATCCGGAAAAACAACAAAAAAAGGGGGTCTGACGGACAGGGCTTCCAACTCGCTGACCCTCCTAGCTGTAGTCACTGCTACCAAAAAAACTGTCTTTAGGGTTAACTCTCTTAATAGACATTTGTCTAAGGGTTCAAAGGGAGCATCTGTTAAGGCCTGTAAAACTAAAGATAGGTCCCACCTGGGGAAGGGGGGCCCCTGAGGCGGCTTCAGCCTGGTTAACGCCCTAAAGAACCTAACCACCCAGGGGTTGTTGGCCAAAGGTCTTTCTAGAAACACACTAAGGGCTGAGACCTGACTTTTAAGTGTACTAACTGAAAGTCCCTTGTCTGCTCCACACTGTAGGAATTCCAAAACAGATGTGGGGTTCTGCACTGAATAGGAAGATTCTAGGCACCATGAGTTAAAACGAAGCCAGATCTTCCTATATATAGAGCGGGTTTCCTTTTTTCTGCAATTAAGAAGGGTGGCAGCTAACCTTTCAGAAAAACCCTTAGATTTCAGCAGGGCCTCCTCAGTAGCCATGCCGCCAGGTTCCATCTGTGAACCTGAGGGCAAAGGACTGGGCCCTGTGAGAGGAGATCCTCTCGTGATGGAAGGAGAATGGGAGGTTCCACGGTCAGCTGTTTGAGAACCGAGAACCAAGCCCTTTTGGGCCAATGTGGTGCCACTAGAATCAGAGAAGTGTTCTCCAGCTGGAATTTCCTTAGAACCGCTGGTAGAAGCACTGGTGGTGGGAAGGCGTAACAAATTCTGAACCGCCAGCTCTGAGACAGAGCATCTACCCCCCTTGCTCCCTCCTCTTTGTTCCGAGAGAAAAAACAAGGGGTTTTTGCGTTTTCTTGGGATTGCAAAGAGATCTATTTCCGGAGATCCCCACCTCCTTGTCAAGAGATGGAAGACCTCTGGATTGAGGGCCCACTCGCTCTCTCTTAGTTGACTTCGGCTGAGAAAATCTGCCGTCCCATTCTCTATTCCCCTCAGGAAGACTGCTGATAGCGACAGGGTATTGGACTCGGCCCAATGAAGAATGTCTGTTGTTAGAGCTGACAGAACTACGCTCCTCGTACTGCCTTGTTTGTTCAAATATGCTACGGCCGAGGCATTGTCCGACCTTACTTGGACATGATGCCCCTGGAGCTTCTCTTGAAAGAATCTGAGAGCTAGACCTACCACCCTCAGTTCCTTCCAATTGGAGGATTTTCCCAATTCCATGCCCTTCCAAACGCCTTGCGCCGGAAGAGACCCTAGATGGGCTCCCCAACCCTTGCCGCTGGCATCCGTAGTTACCACCTGGGGATCCGGAATGTGCCATAGACGGCCCTGCGACAGATTGGAAATCCTCCTCCACCACCAAAGGGATCTCTTTACCTGGCTTGGGACCTGTACCAAGGTGTCTAGCCGCTCCAAACTGTGGTCCCAGATTTTTAGCAGGAAAGCCTGAAGGGGTCGAAAATGAAGCCCTGCCCATTGAACAGCCGGGAGGGTGGACGTTAGCAACCCCAGGGTCGACATCAGGGAACTGATCGACACCCGATGACTGCCCTGGAGGGTGGCCACTGCTCTGTCCAGTTTCAGGGCCTTCTCCAATGGGAGAAAGACACTTGAGAGGGTGGAGTCCAGAAGGTACCCTAAATAGGGAATGCTTTGTGAAGGTGTCAGGTTGGACTTCTCCAGGTTTAGCAGCCAGCCTAGCCCTGTTAAGGTCCTTTTTGTCGCATCCAGATCTCTGTATAGTTGTTCTGGGGATGCTGCAAAAAGGAGCAGGTCGTCCAGGTAGGCTATGATGCCTACTCCCTGCAGACGCAGAAAAGCTATAGGTTCCGCCAGGAACTTTGTAAAGACACGGGGCGAGGAGGATAGACCGAATGGCAAGGCTTGAAATTGAAGGTGTACCACCTCTCCTTCCAGATCTATTGCTAACCTTAGGAACTCCTGTGACCCCTCTGCTATGGGTACATGGAGGTACGCATCTTTGAGGTCCAAGGAAACCATAAAGCAATTCTGCGGGAGGAGGGCCCTGACCGTAAAGATCGTTTCCATACGGAACTTCTTGTACGTGATGGACTTGTTTAGGGGCTTTAAGTTCAGGATTAGCCTGTACTTCCCTGAGGGTTTCTTTACCACAAAAATGTGTGAGTAAAACCCCCTGCCTTCCTCCTTTACTGGAACTCTGAGGACCACATTTTGAACCTCTAGATCGTTTAGGGCTTCTAGTAAAGCTTCTGATTTTTCCCTGTCTCTGGGAAGTTTTGTGACTAGGTATCTCTGGGGGGGAGGGGACGAAAATTCCAGATGGTACCCCTTCCTCACAATCTCCAGGACATACCTGTTTGGGGAGATGGTCTCCCACTGTGGGAGGAAGGCCCCCAGTCTTCCCCCTACCCTGACCTGGGCGTCTTTGTTTCTTTGCGGGCTGGTCAGGAGAGCGAAAAATCGCTCCTCTGCCCCTCCCCTTGGGTGTCCAAACCCTCTTCCGACCTTCAGGTTTTGGAACCCCTGTCTGTTTCTGTGATCGAAAAAACTTCCCTGATTTCACTGGAGTTTTTCGTTTAAGGGGAAAAGACTTTTTCCTATCAGCCGTGCGGTCTAAGACCGTCTCCAGCCCTGGGCCAAACAGGAGATCTCCTGAAAGGGATATCCCACAGAGCTTGGACTTGGAGGCAATGTCCCCCGGCCAAGTCTTGAGCCATAGGGCTCTTCTGGCTGAGTTGGCCAGAGCAGCGGATCTGGCCGACATGCGAATCGATTCCGCCGAGGCGTCCACAATGTAGGCAATACCCCGCAACATTGCAGGGAAGGAGGATAGAATGGTTTCCTTATCCGTCCCAGCCTCAATGTGCTCCTGTATTTTAGAGAGCCAATGCTCTAAATTACGGGCCACCACCGTAACTGCCAACTCTGGCTTAAGATTCCCCATCACTGAGTCCCAAGTCTTTTTTAAAAGAGAATCCATTCTCTTGTCCATGGCATCAGGAAGGGTCCCCATATCCTCAAATGCCAGGTCAGTATTTCTGGAGACCTGGGAGAAGGCTGCATCTAATTTAGGCGCCTTGTTCCAAATGGCCGTGGGGTCTTCAGAAAAGGGGAATCTCCTTTTCAGAGATCGAGAAAAAAAGGGCTTCCTTTCGGGGACCTGCCACTCCTTCTTAATAGAATCGATTAGAAGCTCATGTACAGGGAAGACCTTTGACCTTTGTTCCCCCAGCCCCCTGTACATCTGGTCATGGAGGCTTAAGGGTTTAATGTCAGCCTGAATGCCGAGGGTGGTGTAAATTGCACCTAATAAGTCCTCAACCTCATCGAGAGAGAGCTTATATCTCGAGGGCTTCCTGGACTCCCCGTCCTGGTCATCCTCGTCAGATTCCTCCTGGGACTCAGGATCGACACTCTCTGGGAGAGAGCGTTCCCCCTGGGAAGGGCCTGCCGGCTCAACTGCTGTAACTGAAGGATCAGGTGGGGCAGGAGCGAGACCCTGATTTTCTAGATGGGTTGTAACCTGTGTGGGGATAGTGGGAGGTTGCAGCCTTTCAAATAGGGACTTGAAGGAAGCAAAAGTAGAAGAAAGTTCTTTTACTGAAGCTGCTAAACTATCTTCCTGCTCTGCATCCCTTTCCCTGACCAAAGACTGTATGCAATCCCTACATATTACTTTAGGCCAGGACTCAGGAAGAGTGTCCCTACAGGAGGCACATTTCTTTTTAGAGCCATGTGTCTTCCCACTAGACTTTTCCAGACTCTTCTGAAAAGACATTTAAAAAAAAGAGACCCACACATTAAAAAACAAAGGGTTACAACTAGGGTTGTCCCGATACCGATACTAGTATCGGTATCGGGTCCGATACCGAGTATTTGCGGGAGTACTTGTACTCCCGCAAATACCCCGATGCCTAATCCGGATACTTTTTTTTTTTTTTTTTTTCGGAGTGGGGGCGGAATGGGGGCGGAGAGAGGGCAGAGAGTGGGCGGAAAGGGGGCGGGAACCGATCGCAGAGGAGACTGAGGGGGCAGCGAGGAAGGCGGACTGGAGGCGGAGAGGAGGCGGAGAGGAAGCGAAGAAGAAAGCGGAGAGCAGAGCAGTCCCCAGGTATGTATAAAATCACTGGAGAGCTGCTTCTGCTGCCGCTGCCGCCGCCGTCTAGCTGTTCGGCGCTTAAGCCAGGGAACATAACAGCTTTCATTGGAATAGCTGCTGTTCCCTGCCACGCGTCGTCATGGCCCCTCCCCCTTGTCGGGCGCTTTTTCCAGGATTGGACAGGTGATCTGTCTATCAAAGTGCCCGGACAAGGGGGAGGGGCCATGACGACGCGCGGCAGGGAACAGCAGCTATTCAAATGAAAGCTGTTATGTTCTGCTGAGCGCCGAACAACTAGACGGCGGGGGAGACATAACTGCATATGAGGGGGGAGACATGGCTTCATATGGGGGGGAGACATGGCTGCATTTGGGGGGGAGACATGGCTGCATATGGGGGGAGTCATGACTGCATATGAGGGGGAGACATGGCTTCATATGGGGGGGAGACATGACTGCATATGAGGGGGGAGTTATGGCTGCATTTGGGGGGGAGACATGGCTGCATATGAGGGGGAGTCATGACTGCATATGAGGGGGAGACATGGCTTCATATGGGGGGGAGACATGACTGCATATGAGGGGGAGTTATGGCTGCATTTGGGGGGGAGACATGGCTGCATATGAGGGGGAGTCATGACTGCATATGAGGGGGAGACATGGCTTCATATGGGGGGGAGACATGACTGCATATGAGGGGGGAGTTATGGCTGCATTTGGGGGGAGACATGGCTGCATATGGGGGGGACACAAGGCTGCATTTGGGGCGCATTGCTGCATTTAAAAAAAAGTATCGGTATTCGGAATCGGCGAGTACATAAAAAAAAGTATCGGTACTTGTACTCGGTCCTAAAAAAGAGGCATCGGGACAACCCTAGTTACAACCCTGGGGGAGACTTAGACAAACACCATGCTAGGATCCCCCTTCCCCCCCCCCCTCTCAACCACCACAGGGGAAAAATGGGGGAAAAAACAATCAAGCCTAAGGTATGGGGGCCCTTCCCCAGGGAACCCTTACCTTGGGCTGGCTGGAGGAAGCGTCCTTGGTCGGGCCGTGCTCCGGAGATGCCGCCGACATTGCAGGTGGTTGCGCTTTGTCCTTACTCGCCCCGGCGAGTTCCTGACTCCTCCAGCCGAAAAAGCCTGGGCCTCTATTAGCGCTGCGACCCGGAACAGGAAGTCGCGGGTCAAAGGGGAGGCCTTCCGCCGTGACGCCGGAAATGACGTCACCCGCCATTCGGCCCGCAAATTTTTGGAAATACATGCGGCCTGAAAAAAACAGGGCCCCTGGATTACCTCCCCGCCGCAGTCCACCTGGACACAATAGAGGACCCCCCACAAGCCGGCTGCCGCGCTCGACACGGATTTGGGATGGCGAGATTGTGGCGGTAAGTACCTGCCAAAACCTAGGAGGCCCCTGCTCCCCTTAAGGTATGCATTGCAACCACAGTCCCCTGACTGCTCAGCCTGTTCCTAAACAGTGTCTCCCCACCGGAGGAAACACAATTAACTGAGGTCTGGCAGGGGGAGGAGAGGTTTTAAAGGCTGTACAGTGTTTCCCAGAGGAAGAGGAGGAGCCTATCTCTCTATTGTGGCTGTCCTGAAAGACGAATAGGGAAAAAAAGGAGGCATGGGGTTCCCCCAAAAATTCATACCAGACCCTTATCCGAGTACGCAACCTGGCAGGCCACAGGAAAAGAGGGGGGACGAGAGAGCGCCCCCCTCCTGAACCGTACCAGACCACATGCCCTCAACATGGGAAGGATGCTTTTGGGGTCTGTGATCCCCAGAACCCTTGCCCGGTGGTTGTGGGGGTCTGCGGGCAGGGGGCTTATTGGAATCTTGAATCTTGCCTTATATCCTACAGCTCATGTTGTGGCCGTATACATCATATGTGTGGGCATGTGAAGCCCAGTTCCTTTTTCTTCCTGGTTTTCAGGGAGAGGTGCATGCTGTGGTGGGCACAGTAATGCCCAGAGACTCCTGGAAAATGAGTGTCATCATTTCCTAGGACGCAATGGGGTCTTGGGATATTAAGTTGAACCACCTAGGACCAGGAACTAGGCACATTACGAAATGTGCCTAGTAACAGCCAGATAGAAGTGAGTAAAACTTTTTTTTTTTTACATTAAAGGCAAGCTGTTAATAGAAAGTTCATTTTTAGGGTGGAACTCCACTTTAAGTAGGAGATATGCTCTAAAACACTTCAACAAAGTTTGTAGAGAGTATCGCCTATGTTAAACTCCTCTCCCTTGTCACTATTACCAGCAATTACTGGCTGTCCAAATGACATCTGGGAATAGCTATGTGATAAATAGTAGAAGGCACAGTAAAAACCGCCTCCTGCGCCCAAGTATGGTCCTCAGATACAAAGAAGTCTTTTGTTGCCTCTGTTTCACTTTTGATCTCAAAGCACCACACCTTGCTGCCCTCCTGGAGCTGGGGTAGTCTGAATATGCCGAAACAGTCCACAAACAAGAGAGGGTGCACAAGTCTAGCGCATTATCATTATACAGCATTAACCACTTCAGCTCCAGAAGGTTTTACCCCCTTTCTGGCCAGACCATTTTTTGCAATATGGCACGGCGTTGCTTTAACTGACAATTGCACGGTTGTGCGACACTATAACCAAATAAAATAGATGTATTTTTTTATCCCACAAATAGAGCTTTCTTTTGGTGGCATTTGATCACCTCTGCAGTTTTAATTTTTTGCACTGTAAACAATATTTTTTACTTTCTGCTATACAACGCATCCAATAAAAAAAAAAAGAATAATAGTAAAAATTATGTAGCACCCCCTTACTTTCAGTATGGGCACTACGCTAAAGTTAGAGGGGAATGGGAGAGTTATTCTGCTTCTGTTCATAATTTGCTAAAATTGATGGGCTGCTGTAATTTCAGAATTGTCCAGAATTGTCCATGCACGCATCCACGGACCCCGCCGGCATGGCCCACCTGGCCGGAGCTGCATGCTCCATGGAGACCCATCCAGATGTTAAAGGGGGCCCCAGTGACTTACTGGGCCCCCAACTTTACTGAAAGATCCCAGGCTGTGAGCCTCTCGGTGGGGGATCGGCAGTAGGAGAACCGGGAGGCAGGTTGTCCAATAAGGCTTGAACGAACCATCGGGGATCTGGTCACCGGGACATGACAGGTATATGTCGGTTGTCAGTCAGTGACCATTCATTGCATTTACTGTGAAGATTCGCTAAATTCTAAATTGTTCTCTGAAGTACTAGGCCTGTGGCAGAGGCCCGAGCCAGGCCTGTGGCAAAGGTCTGTTCCTCTCAGCAACATAAAGCGACGTTTCGGCTGCCAGACTTGTGGCAGAGGTCTGTCCGGGAGCACTTCACCCACTCTGGCTAGAGTGGCGACAAGTTCTACATATAACTGAAAGCAGGCGTGCTTTCCTTGTTATGCAGGCCTGATACCGCACTGTTCTCTACTGCTTCATCAACCTTTCCTATCCTACCTCCTGTTGATGTTGGCTGTACCAGGCCCTGAAATAAAGCATTTGAAAAACCCATTTGATGACTGGACATTCGCTCACTGCTACTACCCCTAGACACACCACAGGGTAACTTAATACGCCGATCCCAAACAACAACCAGCGGCTCCTTCGGGGGTAGCGCTCAATAATAATAATAATAATAATAATAATAATAAGGAAAAAAAATCTTCATTAATTTAGGCCAATATGTATTCTGCTACATGTATTTGGTAAACAAAATCCCAATAAGTGTATATTGATTGGTTTGTGCAAAAGTTAGTGTCTACAAACTATGGGATAGATTTATGGACCTTTTTTATTGTTTTTACTAGTAAGGGCAGCGATCAGTGAATTTTTAGCTGGACTGCAACATTGCGGTGGACAAATCCGACACTGAGCCCTGGTTCACATTGATGCGATTTGGCATGCGTTTGAAATGTCAAAATGCATGCCAAATCTGCGGTAATTGCCGGCAATGGCAGTTTCCGATTTGGCGCAAATGTTTTGGCGTACTGTGTAAAAGGTATATCCTTGGCATCAAAAGCTGGTGCTGCCCCCTTTACCATTAAAATAGCTTTTTGACCACTCCTGGTTCAAATGTTTTTTCAGTTGCAAAATGTTAATTGGTTTCTTTGCATGAATTGCCAGTTTCAGATCAACCCACAACACTTTAAAGAAATTTCAAACCAGTGCGAACAAGGGCCTAATGTCATTTAAAAACAAATTTGGCTGCCTGCAAGCCGAGCCCTTGTTCACAGTGGAGCGATTTGACATGTCAAACTGCAGCCTATGCGGCCAATGGCACTGTCCCAATCTGTCACCAATGCCGACTTTGAGGCACCGCACCCATTTCCAAAAGTAGTTCTTGTACTACGTTTGGCAACTTCAGGGGCGATTTCAATAGACATCTGTGCATTAACCCGTACAGATGTCTTTAAATCGCCCCCCGAACTCGCATTAAATGCAGGTTTGCAATCGTGCGAGTTCAGCTGAACTCGCACGATTTCAAACACGCGTTTAGTGTGAACGAGGGCCGAATGTCATTTGACAACAACCATTTGACTTCCTGCAGGCTGAGCCCCTGTTCACATTGGCGCGATTTGACATTTTAACATGCGGGCAATGGCACTGTCCCAATTGGTGCAACGCAGACTTTGTGCAGCCGCACAGGTTTACAAAAGTAGTTTTCTGCACTACTTTGGGTGACTTAATGGGCAATTTCAATAGAAATCTGTGAACTCACACAATTTCAAACCCGCATTCAGTGTGAACGTGTCATTTGACAACTATTTGGCTGCCTGCCGCATAGACTGCACATAACACCCTAAGAACATAAATGACCAGATATGGAGCAACAGGTATAATAGCAGGCAACTGGAATGAGAGCCGGGCTAACCAAAAACTCCCTGCATGCTTTGACTTGTATCTTTTGATTTACTAGTGGATTTCTAAAGTCTTGTACACACGATCAGACTTCCAGTGAACTTTTCAGTGGATTTTGGTCTGAAGGGAGTTGGCCGTGAACTTGCTCAGCATACAGACTGCACAACATTTTTAGCCAACAAAACCTAAATATGTGTTTCTGCTCTTTAGCGCCACCCTTTGGGAAACTTCTGCTAGTGTTGTCTTAATGTTTAACATTGGTTCTGGGAATGCGCGTTTGTACTTTGGATTTCAGTTGGACAGATTTGTGTACACACAATCGGATAATACGACTAACGGATTTATTGTCAGCCAGTTGGTGAGCATGAACATTGAACATTTGTTGTCGTTAATTCCGCCAACAATTGTCTGATGGAGCAGACACACGGTCGGATGATCCAACACAACGCGTCCATCAGACAAGTATGACCATAAAATTGGATCGTGTGTATGGGCCTTTACCCATTTTTTCACTTTAAAGTAGCAAGGGGAGAACCCATTCCCAACTAGTTTCTTTTCATTATCTTGGACAAGGACAAGGACAAGGACAAGGACAAGGACGAGAGAGAGAGAGAGAGAGAGAGAGAGAGAGAGAGAGAGAGAGAGAGAGAGAGAGAGAGAGAGAGAGAGAGAGAGAGAGAGAGAGAGAGAGAGAGAGAGAGTTCCCCTGTCTGTCTGAGGGCTAGGAGGCATATATAGTACACAGAGCTGCTAGAATCTTAAGAAGCTGGGGGGTCACTCAACAACCTGCATTTTATAAAACGTAAACCAGTGCTTTGTACTACACACGTTCAGTGAGCCTGTGCGATATCCTAATATGGATTTCAAAGTCATGTGAATAAAACATCAGTTAAAGCTTTGTATATAGTATCTCACAAAAGTAAGTACACCCTCACATTTTTGTATTCATATATTTTCACATGACAACACTGATGAAATTACACTTTGCTAGTGAGTGCACAGCTTGTATTACAATAGAACATTTTCTCTCCTCAAAATAACTCAACACATAGCCATTAGTGTCTAAACCACTGGCAACAAAAGTGAGTACTCCCCTAAGTGAAAGTGTCCAAATTGGGCTCAAAGTGTCAATATTTTGTGTGACCACCTTTATTTTCCAGTACTGCCTTTACCCTCTTGGGCATGGACTTCATCAGAGCTTCACAGGTTGCCACTGAAGACCTCATCCACTCCTCCATGAAGGCATCACAGAGATGGTGGATGTTAGAGACCTTGCGCTCCTCCACCTTCCATTTCAGGATTTCCCATAGATGCTCAGTTTCTTTAGCAAGGCAGGGCTAATTGAGCCCAATTTTTACTTAGGGGGTGTACTCGCTTTTGTTGCCAGCGGTTTAGGACATTAATGGTGTGTTGAGTTATTTATAGGGGATAGCAAATTTACGCTCAGTACTTTACATTGTAGCAAAGTGTCATCCCATGAAAAGCTATAATAAAATACTTACAAAAATGTGAGGGGCTATACTCACTTTTGTGAGATAGATATATTAGAATATATATATCTACACACATATACACACACACAGTTTAAGTTTACATATCCTGGCAGAATTTATGATTTCTTGCCCATTTTCAGAGAATATGAACACATTTCTTTCACTCATGTTAGTGTTTGGCTGAAGCCATGTATTATCAATCATCTGTGTTTACTCTTTTCAAATCATAATGAGAACAGGAACTACCCAAATGACCCTGATCAAAAGTTTACATACCCTGGTGATTTTGGCCTAATGCACACAAGTTAACACAAAGGGGTTTGAATGGCTATTAAAAGGTAACCATCCTCACCTGTGATCTGTTTGCTTGTAACGAGTGTGTATGTGTGTGCGTGTATAAAAAGGTCAGCGAGTTTCTGGACTCCTCACAGACCCTTGCGTCTTTCATCCAGTGCTGCACTGACGTTTCTGGATTCTAGGGCAAAAGAATTTTCAAAAGGATCTACAGGAAAAGGTAGTTGAACTCTACAAAACCAGGAAAAAGGGATATAAAAGAGACCAAACCACGGTGAGGTAGACCAACTGAAATTTCAGCCACAACTGCCTGGAAAATAGTTTGGGATGCAAAGAAAACCCACAAATAACTTCAGGTGAAATACAGAACTCTCTGAAAACATGTGGTGTGGCTGTTTCAAGATGCACAATAAGAAGACACTTGAAGAAAGATGGGCTGCATGGTCGAGTCGCCAGAAGAAAGCCATTACTATACAAATGCCACAAAGTATCCCGCTTACAATATGCCAAACAGCACAGAGACAAGCCGAAAAACCTTCTGGCACAAAGTCATTTGAAGGGATGAGAACAAAATGTAGCTTTTTGGCAACAACCATAAACGCTTTATTTGGAGAGGAGTCAACAAGGCCTATGATGAAAGATACGGAGGTGGATCACTCATGTGTGAGCTACAAAAAGGCACAGGAAATTTGGTCAAAATTGTTGGCAAGATGAATACAGTATATTATCAAAAAATACTGGAGAAACATTTGCATTCATCAGCCAGGAAGCTGCACATAGGCTGTACTTGGACAATCCAGCATGACAACGATCCAAAACACAAGGCCAAGTCGACCTGTCATTGGCTACAGCAGAATAAAGGGAAGGTTCTGGAGTGGCCATCTCAGTCTCCTGACCTCAATATCATTGAGCCCCACTGGGGAGATCTCAAAACGTGCAGTTCATGCAAGACAGCCCAAGAATTTCCAGGAACTGGAGGCTTTTTACCAAGAAGAATGGGCAGCTTTACCATCCAAGATAAAGAGCATCATCCACAAATACCACAAAAAGACTTCAAGCTGTCATTGATGTTAAAGGGGGCAATATACGATATTAACTGGGGTAGGTAAACTTTTGATCAGGGTCCTTTGGGTAGATTCTGTAGTCATTATGATTTAAAAAGAGTAAACACAGTTGATAAAAAAATGGCTTCAGCCAAACACTAACCATGAGTCTAAGAGAAGTTTTTGTGTCATCATTCATATTCTCTGAAAATCATAAATTCTGCCGGGGTATGTAAACTTATGAGCACAGCTGTAATAATATACACACACACACACACACACACACATTGCGCTGCGTCTCTTTGAGAAACAAACCTCTTTTCCTGTGCTAGTTATTCCACGTACTGTATGCTCATCAATAAAACTGGCCTTCAGGTTAAAATACTTAACCTTCCTGTTGAAACAGCAAAAAAAAAAACACTAGATCAGTTATCACAATAAACCCCATAGTGAGGCACTGAAATTAACCCTGTAAATTGAAAAGCAAAGACTGCACAAAAATAGGCTTAGAAATTCTAAAAATTTGGTTTATTTTAAATAAATAACCAAAGCCTCCACTTTAAAAATTGCATCCCAAATTCACTTTGGGTCACAGTAACCTTATCAGAGACATGCCAAAATTAAAATTCACCCAATCATATGTCACTATTTAGTCCTTCTTTAACCCCTTCCTTACCGGGCCATAGGGGAGAGTGGACGTCACACAACGTCCTTTTTTCTCGATGTTCTAGGGTGCGCGCGCCGCCGGCGGCACCACACGCGATCCCGCGCGCGTGCCCAACGGCCGCCGGGCAGCCGCGATTACCGCTGATCACGGCAGAAGTGTGGATCTGTGTGTGTAAACACACAGATCCACCTCCTGTCAGCAGTGAGGAGACTGATGTGGGTTCCCAGTACAGAGGAACACACATCGGTCTCCTCCCCCTGTGAGTCCCCCTCCCCCTACAGTTAGAACATTTTAACCCCTACAGTGCCCCCTAGTGTTAACCCCTTCCCTGCCAGTCACATTTACACAGTAATCAGTGCAGTTTTATAGCACTAATCGCTGTGTAAATGTGAATGGTCCCAAAAACGTGTCAAAAGTGTCCGATATGTCCGCCGCAATATCACGGTCACAAAAAAAAAAACGCAGATTGCCGCCATTACTAGTAAAAAAAAAAAAAATGCCATAAATCTATCACCTATTTTGTAGATGCTATAACTTTTGCGCAAACCAATCAATATACGATTATTGCGTTTTTTTACCAAAAATAAAATTGTGATATGTATTAAATAAAAAAGTAAAAAATATTTTGTTTATAGCGCAAAAAATACAAACAGCAGAGATGATCAAATACCACTAAAAGAAAGCTCTATTTGTGTGGGGAAAAAAACATAACGATTTAATTTGGGTACAGTGTTGCATGACCGTGCAATTGTCGTTCAAAGTGCAACAGCGCTGAAAACTAAAAAATGGTCTGGGCAGGAAGGGGGTGAAAATGCCCTGTATGGAAGGGGTTAAAAGAATACATTTTATTTGACTATTTTACATACAATAAAACTGTGTCACCATAGGGTCACTGTGAAAAACAAAATATGTAGGAGGCAGCAGATAAATCCATCTAGTCAGTGAAATATTTGTAGAAGACAGTGAGCCGGTAGCTTTTCAAGAACATGCCGCCATATAGGTTAATATATGCAGTCTTCTTTTTGCAGGTATGTTTTACATGCAAGTGCCGATGGTCACTATAAGAAGCAAATTTTCACATACAGTATAAAACTGTGATAACATTTTAGCATGCTTGAAGAATATGATTTTTAGGTTTGAAGAATTAAAACTGACTTACTTATCTTGCAGTTGTACTCTGTGTCCCCAGTTTAACGATTTCACGTAATTTTGAACAGCTTTTGCCATTTTTGACCTGAATTTAGGCAAGAAAGAAAACATTTTAATAAGACAAACACACCTACACTCCTTTCACACGGGGCAAGTTAAATGGGATCTATCGTATTTTCACATATTTTCTTTTATTTACTATCAAAATAAAAATCAAAAAATGTTCAAAATATTGTTCTTTTATCTAAAATACTGCATTTAAGTCTGCCATTTTTATTTTTAACCAGCAGAGGGAGCTCTGAGCTCTTTTTGGTCTAATCTGCTTCGCTGAAAACGTGTACATAGCTCAAGCTTCAATTTACACACAATAAATAAATCAGAGCGGTGACTCATCAGCCTCACTTCTGCGGTCTATATTTTATAATGATAAATATACAGATGTAAAACAGTTTAACAATGTATAATCTTTAAAAACAATTTAAAACCACTTCAAAAGCAATTTTTTTCTATATTTTTCACACGTAAAAATCTGCATTAAAAATACAAAAAATAAAAATTCTAAAAGCAAGGGCTCTGTAGAAGCCAGAATTATTGCTTTCACTCTGACATGCAATGCGGTATGCCATGCGTTGCCCAATTTTTGCTTACATACACGTGCATGCCTTAAACGTGCATTTTTGTTTAGATAAGTGATGGGGTGGGTTAATCTTTTGGTTATTTTTATTTTATATTTTTAAATGTACCACCGTTTCTTTTTAATTTTAACCCTATTGGTATCACAATGGGGCCAACAAGCCCCCTATATGATGGTATTCAACAGGTGACAGGTACTCTTCATGTATACATCAGAGGTTGATTAGACCCATAGGGGTTGATTTACTAAAACTCTGCTACAATGCAGTCTGCTGCTTACCTGGCTCTCTAGCCAAAGTTATGACATATCAAAGTGAGCGCTTCCAGATTACAACTTCAGGCAGAGAAGATCTGTGATCAGATATCCCACAAGCTCCTCCTGCTTGCCGTCCTGATGTCACTTGGTCCAAAACTCCCGGAAGGAGTTAAAAAAAAAAAAAAAAAAAAGCACTGGAACTACCAAGGGGAGCGCCAGCTGGCATACCTCAGATTAAAAACAGAAACAAGCTCATGGCTGTTACTGCAGCGGTGAGCTTCTTTAACATCTTTACCCTTTGGCATACCAGACACATCCAATTAGGGGAATCATGTGCATTGTTTACCTAGCATTATATTTATATACTTTATTTTCTTTAACAGTTTATTCTTTAACCACAGAAGGCATAGCTTTCTATGTAGATTTTTGTGCCAACTTTCAACATAGGAAAGGTCAGGTAAACTACTTACCTACATTTACAGCTAGTGCAATCAGCACAATGTAATCTGTACTGTATAAACAGATCTAGACGTTTAGCATATAATTCAGGACCTCAGAAACCTACACTGAGATATTCTTGTTGTGTAGATCAAAATGATAAAACAGCCAATAAAATTACTCCATTTTATAATTTACGTTTTTTGTTGTTAATTTTACCGCCAATGTATAAAAACCTGATGTGGCAGGCAGAAAAAAATAAATCATGTGAAAGCTGGATTCACACTCTAATGTTTGCATGCAGCATTAGATGTGCATAGGCCCATTTTATTTCCCACTACAACTGCAACGCTTGGATATGAGCCCTTCCCATAGAAAAGAATGGGAATTGTACTTCAAATGCCTTTTCATGCGTATGCTATGCTGCATCAAAATGGACACAAGTAAATAGGCCCTTAAAATCAGGGGAAAAACACACACACACACACCCCATGAAAGGGGAAATATTGGATGCGGGAAGAGGTTATTTTAAAACTGGCAAATTCCATTAGGTCATCTCATTTTGCCATGATAACAATGTTGCAACAAAAGCAAAAGATAGCAGATAAAAAAAAAAAAACACACACCACAAGTAAAAGGAGTGTAAATATGAAAAGATAATGAAAAAAGCAGCAATACAGTGAATCTCTCTGATCTCTCTGGCGTCTTAATGAACAAATTTAGACTATAATGTACTGTAAGACCTTAGACACAAGGGGGAGCCATAAAAAACAAGATTTGTAAAAGTATATGGCATCTGACATCACTTCAAAATTCATTTCCACTTTTTTACACTTGTGGGATTAAGTGGAAGATTTTGGATAAACAAAATATTGAAAATGGTATTTAAAATGCTTGTTAACTTTAGTGTAATAGTAAAGTCGATGTGCAGTATAGTTTAGGGTATTTAACACTGCAGCCTTGCAGTTTGCGCTGTGTTTAGAACATGATCATAACAGGATGAGGATCAAACACATTACCAGTCATGCTGAATTGGAGAAGGTACATTCCAGCCATAATGGGGGGCATCTTTTAGGGCACCTCCCAGCAAAGCGGCCTGGTGCATCAGTTTTTTGGGAATGCAGCCAACATTTACACATGTGCCTCCGATTCCCCATTTGGTGCCTAAGAAAAAAAACACAACATGTATTTTGATTGGATGATGGAAGTCAGAAAAACTTTACCTCATGTACAAAGCTCTGGGGAAAATTCCTATGCAAAGTACAACTTCCCTTAAAAAGTAAACAGTCTGTTTTGTCCTTAGTAAATCAACACCAATGTGTAACGGCAGCTTTCAAGAGGCAAACCTTTAATGGTTATTATGGCACTAAATTCCATTTTCTTTATAGAAAGGGATATTTATGTCTGAAGTTAGTGCCAGACAACTTGATAATCCTTTTAAACCAGTACTTACCTTATTCCATAATCCAGAAGGTTCCACTTTAACTCTCTGACTGGTCCAGCGTTGTATCCTAATTCTCTCTTATCCACAGTCACATGATCACCCCTTCACATACAATGCAGGGTTAACAGCCCTGCATTGCACGTCATGATGCTGATAGAACACCTACAGACCAGAGCTTTAGGAGAGGAGGACAGCACTGGAACCTGCTGGAAAGGGGAACTTAACCACTTAAGGACCGCCGCACAAAAGGTATACATCGACAAAATGGCACGGCTGGGCACAAGGGCGTACATGCCCTTTAAGAACCCAACCGTGGGTCGCGAGCGCGCTGCCAACTGTGTGCTCACGACCCGGTCCGAAGCTCCGTGACCGCAGGACCCGATCGCCGTTGGTGTCCCGCGATCGGGTCACAGGAGCTGAAGAATGGGGAGAGGTGAGTGTAAACAAACCTTCCCCGTTCTTCCTTGTGGCTTGTCACTGATCGTCTGTTCCCTGTCATAGGGAAAGACGATCAGTGACGTCACACGTACAGCCACGCTCCCCTACAATAAGAATCACTGCCTTAGGGCACACTTAACCCTTTAGCGCCCCTAGTTGTTAACCCCTTAACTGCCATTTTCACAGTAATCAGTGCATTTTTATAACACTTTTCGCTGTGAAAAGGACAATGGTCCCAAAAATGTGTCAAGTGTGTCCGCCATAATGTCGCAGTCACGGAAAAAAGAAAAATCACTGATCGCCGCCATTGGTAGTAAAAAAAAGTATTAATAAAAATGCCATAAAACTATCCCCTATTTTGTAAACGCTATAAATTTTGTGCAATCCAATCGATAAAACGTTTATTGCGACTTTTTTTTACCAAAAATATGTAAAAGAATACTTATCAGCCTAAACTGAGGGAAAAAAAACTTTTTTTTTATATTTTTTTGGGGGATATTTATTACAGCAAAAAGTAAAAAAAAAGGATTTTTAATAAACAGCTTACCTGTAAAATCCTTTTCTTGAAGTACATCACGGGACACAGAGCGCATAGCCATTACACTTGGGTTATATGGGTACCTTCAGGTGTGGACACTGGTGTAATCAATTTCACAGGAAGTTTCCTCCCTATATAACCCCCTCCCACTGGGAGTGCTTCAGTTTTGTAGCAAGCAATTCCTCCGAGGTTACACAATGTTCCCCCAAAAGAGGGGTGGGAGCTCTGTGTCCCGTGATGTACTTCAAGAAAAGGATTTTACAGGTAAGCTGTTTATTAAAAATCCCTTTTTCTTTATCGTACATCACGGGACACAGAGCGCATAGCCATTACACTTGGGATGTCCTAAAGCAATGCTCTATGAAGGGAGGGAGACCGTAAGGCCAAGAATAGCCAAACAAAAAATTATCAGGAAGTAAAGTAGCTCCACCAACAGAGAAAAGGGGCGTGACCCGGACCAGAGGATTCTATACTGCTGCCCGTAGGACCGCCTGCCCAAATGCTGCGTCCGTACCCTTTGCAACGTCCAACTTATAAAATTTAGTAAACGTATGTACGGAAGACCAGGTTGCCGCCTTGCAAACCTGTGCCATAGAGATCTGATGGTGTGCCTCCCAGGAGGCACTCATGGCCCTCGTAGAATGGGCTTTAACTGATAAGGGAGGTGGAACGCGCTTCAGACCATAGGCCTGAAAAATCAGCTGCTTAATCCACCTAGCCAAGGAAGACTTGGCAGCCGACTGACCCTTCTTGGGGCCATCCGGAAGAACAAAAAGCACATCTGTTTTCCGAATCTTCTCTGTAGCCTTGAGATAGACCCTTATGGCTCGAACCACGTCCAAAGTATGAAGCAGTCTTTCCTCTCTGGACTGGGGAGTAGGAAAGAAGGATGGTAGGACTAGGTCCTGATTCAAGTGAAAACTGGATATGACCTTAGGAAGGAAAGAAGGTTGAGGCCGCAGAACCACTCTGTCCTTATGCAGAATAAGGTATGGCTCCCTGCATGACAAGGCTGCCAGCTCGGAAACCCTTCTGGCTGAAGCCATAGCCACCAAGAAAACCAACTTTCGGGTTAGTAGCACAAGAGGGATTTCTGTCAGAGGTTCAAACGGCTGCCTTTGTAAAGCTGACAAGACCAGATTTAAATTCCAGGGGCAGAGGGGAGCTCTAATAGGGGGATTTACATGCAAGACCCCCTGCAAGAAGGTTTTCATAAGCGAATAGGTGGCCAAGGGTCTTTGAAACCATATCGATAAAGCCGACACCTGCCCCTTTAGAGTACTAAGAGCCAACCCTTTGTCAACGCCAACCTGGAGGAATCGCAAGATCCTGTCAATAAAAAAACTTTTGAGGATGCCATTTTTGAGACTCGCACCACTCCACATAGGTTCTCCAGACTCTGTAATAAATATTTCTAGAGACTGGTTTCCTAGCCTGAATCAACGTAGATATGACCTGAGCTGAGAGGCCTCTGCCCTTAAGAATTAGGGATTCAGCCGCCAAGCCGTCAAATTTAGCTGCTGTGAAGCAGGGTGGCAGATTGGGCCCTGAGACAGCAGATCTGGGCGCAGGGGGAGCGGCCACGGCGCCCCGACTGACATCCTCACGATGAGTGCGTACCAAGCCCTCCTGGGCCAGGCTGGGGCCACCAGGATCACAGGCCTGCGCTCCACCCTGATCCTTTGTAGAAGGCGGGGAATCATCTGCAGTGGAGGGAACGCATACAGGAGAGAAAACTGATGCCAGGGGCAAATCAACGCATCGGTCCCGTAGGCCGAGGGATCCCTGGCTCGGGATATGAATTTGTCCAACTTTTTGTTGGATCTCGTTGCCATAATGTCCACCTCTGGAACTCCGAATCTTTGGCAAATCTCTTGGAATACCTGGGGGTGAAGAGACCACTCCCCCGGGAGCAACTGTTGACGACTCAAAAAATCTGCTTGAGAATTGTCTATCCCTGGGATGAACACCGCCGAGATGCAGGGTACATGGGCTTCGGCCCATGAGAAAATCAGGTTTACCTCCCTTTGGGCCGCTAGGCTCCTCGTGCCCCCCTGGTGGTTCATGTATGCCACCGCAGTGGCATTGTCGGACTGTATCCTTACTGGCAGACCCTAAAGGGGGAGAGTGCAGGCGACCAGGGCCAGCCGAGCAGCTCTGATCTCTAAGATATTGATTGGAAGCAGTTTTTCTGCCTCCGACCACTGCCCTTGCTGGGTCTGTCCTTCTAGAACTGCCCCCCAACCTGACAGGCTGGCATCCGTGGCTACTATCTTCCACGTGATGGGGCAAAAGGATTTCCCCTTTGACAAATTTTGAGGGACCAGCCACCAGAACAGGCTGCGCCGGACTCCTGGGGAGAGAACTAACGGACGATCTAACGCCTGAATGGACTTGTTCCAAGCAGAGAGAATGGCTGCCTGGAGATATCTGGTATGGATCTGGGCGTAGGGCACTGCCTCGAAGGCGGCCACCATCTTCCCCAGCAGTCGCATACATAGGCGAATAGTCGGCCTCTTCTTGTCTAAGATCACTTGAACTGCTTGAGTTATTGATCTGACCTTTGCTTGAGGTAAAAATATCCTCTGGCAGTCTGTATCTAGCCGAAGGCCTAGATATTCCAACTGCTTTGTGGGTTGCAATATCGATTTTTCTTGGTTCACAATCCACCCGAATTCCTCTAGATGCCGAACTGTGCGAACTACTGCATGATTGAGGCTGGAAGCTGATCTGTCGATAACCAGAAGATCGTCCAGGTATGCCAGGACCAAAATGCCTTCTGTCCTTAGGACGGCTAGCACCGGGGCTAACACCTTTGTGAATACCCGCGGAGCTGTTGCCAACCCGAAAGGGAGGGCTACGAACTGGTAATGACGGTGATCTATCATAAAACGAAGAAACTTGTGATGTGCCGGGTAGATCGGCACGTGCAGATACGCATCCTTTATGTCTATAGATGCTAGAAAGTCGTCTTGATGTAGGCTGGCTGCCACCGAACGTATGGACTCCATACGAAAGGTCTGAATCTTTAGAAAGCGATTTAGGCGTTTGAGGTCTAAGATAGGCCTGACGTCGCCATTGGGCTTTGGTATTATGAAAAGGTTGGAGTAGAATCCCAGACCCCATTCCTGGGTTTGTACTTCTACAATTACTCCTTGGAGCAAGAGACGATCCAATGCTTTTACAAGAGAGGCCCTCTTTAATGGGTCGCTTGGAAGACTTGACCCCTGAAAATGAGGAGGGGGGACTTCCCGAAACTCTAGCTTGTAGCCCGTGGCTACCACGGACAGTACCCAAGAGTCGGGAATTCTGGCCTCCCCCACTTCGGAGAAAAACCGAAGCCTTCCCCCCACCCAAGAGAGTGGGGGCGCCCCTTCATGAATCTGACTTGATGACTGGTTTAACCGGCTTGCGAGACCATGGCCTCTTGCCTGCCGTGGCTTGTCCTTGTGGACGGCTATCAAATGCTGAACGCCCGGGAGGCCGTCGATACTGACGGAAAGTTGAAGGGGCCGAGCCTGCGAAGGCCTGTCGCTTAAACGCGGGCCCACGCGATCTTTTCTTGACAGGCAAGAAAGAACTTTTACCACTTGATATGGTCTGGATATATTTATCTAGGTCTTCACCGAATAGTCTCCCACCATGAAAGGGAAATCCTGCTAAAAGCCTTTTGCAGGGTGCCTCTGCTGACCAGTTCTTCAGCCACAAAAGGCGACGCATATGAACCAATAGCAGAGATAAACGGGACGCCTGTTGAATGGAGTCCTTAATAGCATCTACTGCAAAGCAGAGAGCCCTTGGGAGGTCAGCCAATTCACGAGCTTGCTGAGCCGGTATGTCCCTTAATATTTGTTTAGTCTGATCCTTTAAAGCCTGACAAACGCCAATGGCTGCCACCGCTGGCTGAACCACGGCACCTACTGTGGTAAAAGAAGCCTTCAGTAGGGTCTCCAACTTTTTGTCGACTGGATCCTTAAACATCTGGACATTTTCAACCGGACAGGTCAGGGATTTATTTACGCAGGAAATGGCTGCGTCCACGGTAGGGAGTGCCCATTTCTTTGCAAATTCCTCTTCCATAGGATAGAGAATAGTGAACCTTTTAGGAGGGATAAAAATCCTATCAGGTCGAGCCCAATCCTGAAAAATCACGCTCTCCAGAAGGGGGTGAACCGGAAAAGACGCACCACTCAACGGTGCCTTCAAGGAACCTAAAGAGGATACTGCGGGGGCTAATTGTTCTGACACTGGAAGTTTAAAAGCAGTGCGAACCATATCTGTCAGAGACTGGATCCACAGGATCTCCGCTTGAGAAGCCGAAAAAATTTCATCTACAGTGGAACCCTCAATGTCTGAACCGTCGGGACTCGGGTCCGCTTGATCCCCCTGTGGGTCCAATTCCTCCGAAGAGAGGACCTCTGCATCTGAAAACACCAATCTAGGTGACGGGGATCTAGCCCGCTTGCCACCTGGCAAAGAGCGGGCAATTAAAGCAGTTAACCTTTCCTCTAGCCCACCCAGGGTGGTCGCTAGCATTTCTTCCGTAACGTAAACGGGAATGGGTTGATTGGGGGCCGCCTCTGCCCCTAGCACCCTCAATGGCTCCTGCAACCTGCTGTTCGGTGGTCTATCTGGTGAGGGTGGGACCGCTAGAGCCTGGCCCAAATCCCCTGACCCCGATGGAGACCCCTTTAGTTTTTTGGTACCTTTTGCAGCCTTAGCTGGTCCTGATCCCTTGGGAGCCATTGCACAACCTTGAGACACCCCTAAAGCCAACACCCAACTGTTGTAGCTAGAAGTGAACCATTAATAAGAACAGGCTATGGTAAAAAATTTCCAAATTTTCATACGCCCGAGAAGGCGGCAATACCGAGGAAGTCCTGTGAGTATTGCCACACCAATGCCTGTTAGCTGGAGCCCAAGGTTGCACCGACTCAGATACTGCCAGATCTAAGGCTGAGTCCCTTTAAGAAAAAAACCCTTTTTTTTTTCTTTTTTTTTTTTTCTGGTCAGTATGGAGCTAAGTCCAGACCTGAAGATCCACAAACCCCCACTGGGTGTCACTGTATAGCCAGAAATGGCTCAGCTGCGCGCTCTGTGTCCTCAGCCTCCTCTGCTTTCAGGAGGGAATGACCAGCCAGGAAATGCTTTGCTGCTTTAACTGAGACCTGACGCTGCTGATCCGCCCCCCCCCCCCCCCGCGCGCACGCTGACGCTGTAAAAGGCGGCGCGCACGCGCGCCACCCCCCCCCCACGCTGAAACCAACATGGAGAAAGAAGAAAGCAGAGGATAAGCCTGGACCAGCGCTAGCAACCCAACAGACACCAGGCAAGACACTAATCTTATTGTAGTGCACACATAGAGGAAGCTGTCCCCATAGGCTTCCTAAGAAACAGGAGTTTTGCCCGCATTTCCTCCTTATAGCACGTGGGGCTGCAGTATCATGCTAACAGGCAGATCTGGGGGGAGTAGCAAATACATATCTTTAAAAGCATACATATACCTACATGTTATCTGGGTAAACATTAGTACATCCCATCCTGCCTCAAAAGACATAGTGGAGATAGTGGCTGATGCACAAGCATACTATTAGCCGACCCAGAACCCCCAGGGGGATACCTACTGTCGAACCCGCAGGTTCCCTCTTACCTGCTCCATGCCGCAGGGTATTGCAAAATGCAAGAGGCCCAATCTTCCCCCATCTCCGTGGGTATTGTCTTGGACCTTCAGGGACCGGGGTCCTGTGTTAAGGAACCCACACACCTGGACCTATATAGCATCCTGGCATCAGTATCGTTTAGTTCTTGGAAGAGACTAAGGCACTGGAGCCCAGAATCCAGCCCTCCAAGGAGAGGCATTATAGGCAAAACCCCACTCCAGCAGGGCCCGGGTACCGTACACCTTGGCTTTGAAGCACTTCGGACGGATCCGGCTAGCTATCCTGGGTCCCGAGACCTCCGAGGGACAGCTAGACGTGACCAACACCTAAGACACTGGCGAAAAAACTGAAGCACTCCCAGTGGGAGGGGGTTATATAGGGAGGAAACTTCCTGTGAAATTGATTACACCAGTGTCCATCACCTGAAGGTACCCATATAACCCAAGTGTAATGGCTATGCGCTCTGTGTCCCGTGATGTACGATAAAGAAAAGGGGCCAGGTCCTTTACCTGCATAATGGTCCGGGTCTTAAGCGGTTAAGTAAGCAACACAGCCGCTTTCTCTACCCCCTAGACCAGGGGTGGGCAAACTTTTTGACTCGAGGGCCGCAATGGGTTCATATATTGGACCCAGGGGCCGGACCAAGAGTAGATGGGCGGTGTGAATGTGTGAATTAATATCAAATTAAATTTAAATTTGTAACATTAAATGTTTAGATTAATTTAAAGGTAGAAAAGCATAAAAAGAGTTGGTTTACAAAACCCTCACACGGACAGGATACAGGAGATATCAGAGACCGCAGACAGAGATTGCATACAATTATTTTGTACAATCTCACCACTGCCATTTTTGTCTGCAAACTGTCTGACTGTCTGACAGCAGAAACCCTGTAATGGTTAACAGCACCATTATACCTAAAATCACTGATAATCCACAAACTAATTGCTCATCAGAATAAGTTTTTTTTTTTCTAATTAGCACATCAAGTTCAGGTAACTGAAAATACCATGCATGCTGTTAAATAGTGAGCTAAACTAGAGCATTTTTAATAGCAACCACACACAGTGCTGTCAGACAGGCACAGGCAGCAGTTTACAGACAAAAATAGCAGTAGTGAGATTGTACAAAATCATTGTATGCAATCTCTGCCTGCTGTCTCTGATATCTCCTGTATCCTGTCTGTGTGAGGGCGAACAGGGAGGCAGCCAGGCTGGAATGATTTATTGATGGTGGAAGGAGGAGGGGGCTCAGGTGGACCTGTGGTAGGTCCACCTGAGCCCCCTCCCCCACCACCATCAATTAACCATTCAGCCTGGCTGTCTTCCTGCTCACCCTCACACACAGTCAATGGCGGGCAGCAGGCTCCACACACTTTACTCACTCAGTCGGGCAGGCACTGGCAGGGGTCCGTCCATTGCTCCAGGGTGTGTGTGTGTCCAGTCCACCGGTCTTGACTGGTCAGGCTCCCTCCGCAGCCGCTCAGGTCACAAACCGTGACTCTCAGCTCTCTCCTCTGTCCTGTCTGCCTGTTCATAAGCTGGCGGGAAAATGCGCTCACTGCATTGGCTGTACGGGCGGGTGGGCTGGGCAGAGGCTGTGCAGGAGGTAGACTCGGTGGCTCAGCATCAGATCTTCTCGGGAATTGCGCATGCCCAGTTTTGACCACGAGCCGATCGCCGCAATTTTTACTGGCACCTTTCCCTTACATTTACGTTCAAGGAAAAGGTGCCTTGTTTTAACAAACTGTCCGTGGGCCATATCAAAAGGTCCGCTGGGCCGTATGCGGCCCGCGGGCCGTAGTTTGCCCACCCCTGCCCTAGACCTATCAAACATTTAAGCTTTACAGTGAGGAGGGACAGCACTGCAATGGTATTTCTTTGTTTCAATAGTATTTTTCTGTTTGTTTTGTCCATGCAGAACAAATAGGTTTACATTTTTGGCAGAAGTTCATTCAGCAACCAGCAATGCAGAGAAATACATATGGGCATTGGAAGTGTGTAGCTTAGTTCCCTACCACGTGTAAACGCTGGTACTAGGTGACTGGCTGTTTACGCATCCATTGGTGTCACACAGGAAGAGAATCTTCAGCCCCATGTAAACTCCAATTTGAGATACATTTACATGGGGCAAGACATTTTTTTCTCATTCCTGCTTTCCAATGCTACACGCTGGTTGTAGTTCACTGCACACAATACAATACTAAAAACAATGCACTGCCCATATGACTGATAGCTTATAGCTGGCGAGGACACATTTTTTCCAAAAGCTAGGAGAAGTTCCATAAGGTTAGAAGCCAGTAACAACATATCCAGTTCTGACCCCCACAGGAGTCAAATGATCAGTTCTCTCTCCTAACACACAAGCACAACATGACAGCCAATATATATACAGAGTTGCTGGTAACCAACCTAACTAGAGGGTTTCCGTGGCAAGCTTATGTGCAGGATATTGTGACACTTTGTTATTATGAGAGGTTTTCCAGTCACCGTGCAAATGGAATTCAGACGGCTCTAACCTGATGAAAAACAGCTAAAATCTGATTGGATTACTGCACTTTGCACTATTAAAACACCTGAAAATCTATGACATTTGTTTTTAATGCAGAAAATTTGCCATATGATCATACCTTTAGGGGATGGCTCCACGTAGTCGAACACTGCAACTCTCCTTTCATGTTGGGCAGCTGCAAAAAAAATAAAAAATAAAATAAATATGTGACATTTATCAATGGAAAAAAATTGTGCAAGTTTTGCCAGACATGAAAAGCGAAACAGAGCAGATGGGTCACTAGAACGTTATGGAATTGTTTATAGCATTAATCAGTATCATGCATAAATTAAAACTTATTCAATACATGAAAAACATAGAATAGCAAAAGTCACAAAAGAATAATGTGTGAATCTTGATAATATCCTGTGTCAAAGTGCTTTGGCATTGTGTTGTTGCAATCAGTTTGAGACACTCCTTTACTGGTACACAGGGCCGCCATCAGAAATGATGGGGCACCTTACACAGCTTTAGGCATGGGCCCCCTGGAGAACCGGGGGGGGGGGGTGCTGCCGCCTGGAATTGAGAAGCAGGGGGGGGGGCTGCTGCGAATTGAGCAGCGGGGGGGCCTTTAGAAAAAAAGAAGAAATAAAGAAAAATATATATTAAAAAAAGGGGGTAGCCATCCGCGACCCTGGGGACCTCTGGGCCCTTTAATAAAAAGAGGGAAAAAAATGTATATATATAATAAAATAAAATAAAAATATATTAAAAAATATTTTTTTTAATCAAAAATAAATTTAAAAAAGAGGGGGTTGCCATCTGGGGCCCTGGGGGCCTCCGGACCCCTAAAAAATAATAAAAGAAAAAAAATTGGCCCTTTAATAAAAAATAAAATAAAAATATATTAAAAAATATATATTTTTATAAAAAAAAAAAAAAAAAAAGAAGAGGGGGTTGCCATCTAGGGCCCTGGGGGCCTCCGGGCCCCTGGGGACCACCGGATCTTTTTTTTTTTTTTTTATAGGGGGGTTCCAATCCGGGCCCCTGGGGACCCCCAGGCCCCTTACAGGTATAATGCCTGTACCCCCCTGATGGTGGCCCTGCTGGTACATTTGACCTGGTTCAAGAGGGTTTTGCAGTCCTAAACACATCAGGCAAAAAGGATGGTGGTGGGAAGGAATTAGGGCAGAGGAATGGTGGGATGGTTGGAACCAGGGGCAGAGGAATGGATGGAAAGAATCGTGGGATGGATGGGATCAGGGGAAGAGGGCTGGTGGGATGGAAGGGATCAGTGGTAGAGGGGTGGTGGAGGGGGGGGGGAATAGAATCAGGCAGAGGGATGGTGGGAGGGATAGGATCAGGCAGAGGGAAGGTGGGAGGGATGGATGGGAACCAGGCAGAGGGGTTGATAATATCAGGCAGAGGCATGGTGGTGGGAAGAATAGGATCAGGCAGAGGCATGGTAGTGGGGGGGGTTTGAGCAGTGACACTGGCACTCACCTGCTCTCAGTGTCAGTCGATTCCCCCTCCTCCATGCGCTATGTGTCTTTGCCTCTCTTTTCCCTTCTGGTGCCATAAGTGATGCCTCTCCTGACATCGGGTCTCCTCAAGCTCCTCCCCCTTCACTCTACTGGCTGTCAGCTCATCAGCTGACTTTCTGCTTCAGTCAAGGGGAGGGGGCTTTATCCAACAGGCAGACTCTGTGTGTCTCCAGGAGAGGCAGAGCGGCGCATGGAACGATGCATGGATGACGTCATCGGAGATTGATTCGGCCGTCTCTCACCATCGATGCAGAATCGTGAACACCGGAATCACGATGCATCGATGCTGCCATTATATTCAACACCCCTAGTTTCCTCTGGGTACTTTGGTTACATTCCAAAGACATGCTGGTAGCTGAATTGGCTCCTGTCTAACTTGGCCCTAGTATGTATATGTATGAACGCGATTTAGGGACCTTAGACTGTAAGCTATTTGAGGGCAGGGACTAAAGTGTAAATTGTCGGCACTATATAAGTACCTGTAATAAATAAACAATGCCTGGCACCAAGGAGAATTGGGCAGGGTAAAGCAGGTCAGCTATGCATCTTAGGCATGTATTCAGGTATACAGCGGGGATCGAAAGTTTGGGCACCCCAGGTAAAAATTTGTATTAATGTGCATAACGAAGCCAAGGAAAGATGGAAAAATCTCTAAAAAGGCATCAATTTACAGATTAGATATTCTTATAATATGTCAAAAAAAAGTTACATTTTATTTCCATCATTTACACTTTCAAGATTACAGAAAACAAAAAAAAATGTCGTCTGCAAAGGTTTGGGCACCCTGTAGAGTTAATATCTTGTACTGCCCCCTTTGGCAAGTATCACAGCTTGTAAACACTTTTTGTAGCCAGCCAAGAGTCTTTCAATTCTTGTTTGAGGTACCTTTGCCCATTCTTCCTTACAAAAGTCTTCCAGTTCTTGGAGATTTCTGGGCTATCTGTCACGCACTGCTCTTTTAAGGTCTATCCATAGATTTTCAATTATGTTGAGGTCAGGAGATTGTTGTAATCCCCCGTGGATTTTGAGGTGTGTTTAGGATCATTATCCATTTGTAGAAGCCATCCTCTCTTTAACTTCAGCTTTTTCACAGATGGCATCAAGTTACCATCCAAAATTTGCTGAAATTTTATTGAATCAATTTTTCCTTCTACTCGTGAAATGTTCCTTGTGCCACTGGCTGCAATACAACCCCAAAGCATGATTGATCCACCCCCATGCTTAACAGTTGGACAGAGGTTCTTTTCATTAAATTCTGTGCCCTTCCTTCTCCAAATGTACCTTTGCTCATTCCGGGCCAAAAAGTTGTCTATAAGTTCATTTGCAAAGTTCAAACGTTGATTTTTGTGGTGAGGATGTAGAAGAGGTTTTCTTCTGATGACTCTTCTATGAAGACCATATTTGAACAATTATCTCTTTATAGTGGAATAGTGTACCACAACTCCAGTGTCTGCCAGATCCTGGAGGGATTGTGCGAGTGAGTTTTAAATATATTATATTGCTGTTCTGTCAGCCAACACAGCAAAATGGAAATTTTGTAAATGTAAATGTGTATAAAGTGTAGCATATTTTCAGAGAAGACTCTTGGTCTTTCAACAAAACCTAAAAAATATACAAGATCTTGCTTTAGCTTTCGAAAGGGAGAGAGTTATTCTTCCACTTTCAAAAGTTATATAACCTGATCAATAAAAGGTGACTGCAGAATTAATCATTTCTGAAAACAGTAGATAAAAATAGTAAATCATTCATATATATCGAAGTGATTATATGGAAGCAGAGGATATCAGGAAAGTGACATCTGGAAACTCTTTGCCATCTTCTTATAGCCTTCTCGGGTTGGTATCAGCTTTGTGAGCATCAGGTTGGTGTCCAGATGGTGATTCCAGGCAAAAATATTTTCAGTTTCAGTTTTCTAGATTAGGAAGGAGAGAAAAAAGAGAGACAACTGGAATAAAAATGAAAGTAAAATCTTAGAAGAACCCATGCAAAACCACACGTGAAATTTGGAAAAAAGCTGAAAAACAGCAACACTTGTTGGGGCAAGGTCAGATGAACTTTCATTTTTATTCCATTAAATTGTCTGGGCCGTCTCTCTTTTTTCTTCCTTCCTATTTAAAACCACCACGGAGCTTTAACTTCAATATCTACCCTTGAGATTGACATCACCTGGTCTTCCCAGACTATGATAAAGACCCCCCACCGTGAGAATAATCCATTTCTATTCTTTGACACTAGCACACTTTCCTGTTCTCAAGCTTTGCAAAGTTTTTCACTTTATGATTTACTATTTTTCACGGGCAGTGCATGCTATAAATTGAGTTTTAAATTGCTGCAGGGTGCCCAATTTTTCTTGGTCTTTCACTTTCTTTAACTTCCACTGATTCCCACTGTATTAGATATCTTCTTATAGAAGCATCAACTATTTTCAGGGACGAGGAAACTGATTGTTGGGGCCATATATTTAAAACCTTTGATTTTAAGCACAAAAGTACAACTGCACTTTAAAGTTAAAGATAGAAGGGGACGAGGAAACCCAAATAGGATTTTAAGCACAAAAGTACAACTGCACTTTAAAGTTAAACTCTAAGAAATTAAAAATTCATTGAAATATGATGATGAACATGATATATGCACATGATCCGTGTTCCCTGAAGGTGTCGATCTGCTTGCTGGGTTTGGGGGGCTCCTTGGCCCGCCGCTGAGCAACCAGAACTCTAACAGGACTCCTATTATTTTATGCTAGAAAGACTTCACTCATAAAAATGGAAACAACCAGAGGTACCCACCTTAAATTCATGGAAATCGTTGATCAACTCAGCTGTACCATTATACAAAGCGGACTATTTCGCCAGATGCTGCCCAGTTTGACAAAATCTGGCATGTGTGGTTAGAATCAGACATCAAGAAAGCAACACAATAGGGTCTAGATTCCTTTGCTTGTTTACTTAAACCCTACTAGTAGCGGTAAAGACCTAACGCTGATGCTATTCGAAGGTACGCCTAGATGTATTATTCTTAACCTCAGCATATCTCTCTGAAGTATAAGATCCATTATCCTTTCCAGTATTCCTCCAATTTGATGGCACGAGTAGTTTTTTTTCCCCCCCACATAAAAACTCAATAAAAAGCATTTAATAAAAAAAAAAAAAAAAAAAACATCTAAGGAATTAAAAAAGGCCATTTGGATGTCAGTCGGCCCTTCAATAGACAAGAGAACCATTGTCTGGCCAGTACTGTGGTAATTTGCTGTGTAGTAGCCGTGTAATGCAGATCTTGTTTCTTTTGGGGGGTAATGAGATCACTACACCTGGTCCATGAGGCCCTCCTGCATGCATGTCTGATGTTTTTATGGTAAAAGCCCCTTTGCCTACCAATCTGTTGAGTCTGATTCACTATACGGGAAATTTAGGCAGTCACATTTGAGCACTTTCTCCAAATGCGGAGGAACTGCCCAGTTGAACTCTCACTACTTAATGATGGGGGGATGGTGGCTGGAGGCCAAGAGAAACATGTTGGCTGCAGTCGTTTTTCTAAACGTTCTGGTCTCCAGCCGACCACTGTCAATGGCAATCAAGAGGTCCAGGAAAGGCAGGAATTGGAGGTCCCATGTATATGTGAGCCTGATATTTTTATCATTTACATTAGGCTCAGACATAAAATCATGTAACTTCTGAACCCCTCCATTCCAGACCATAAGAATATCGATGTAGCTTAGCCACAGTGATATGTGACCAAGGTACATCGTTGAATGGTACACCAGGGACTCCTCCCACCACCCCAGGTGAAGACAGGCGTATGCAGGTGCCCCCATAGAGCTCCTTCTTATTTGTCGATAGCCAAAAACTAGAAACAGTTATGAGTGAGGGCAAATTCCAAAAGTTCCAAAATTAACTCATTCTGTGATGCCATGGAAGGATACTTTTTGGAAACAAAGTGGGCCACCACAGCTATCCCACAGTGATGGAGGTATATAGGGACTCCACATCGATGCCAACAAGTATGGCACCCCCCTGTACCTCCACCCCAGTTATCCTAGTCAGGACATCACATGTGTTCCAAACATAGGAAGGTAATTCCATTACAATTTCCTTGATCAGGGCATCTTCTAGGCAGTGGCGTCACTAGGGTTGGTGTCACCCGGTGCAGTGAAACATGGTGTAACCCCCCCCCCCCCCCCCCGGCAGAACAGGCAGTAGGGCACTACGCGCCTCTCACGTTGTCATTCTATCGCCCCCCCCCCCCCAGCCTGCCACAGTGCTAATTGGTAGTGTCACCCAGGGCATTCTTCTTAGGGAAAACGTGCAGGAACTCAACCTTGCACCACATTTTCCCCCAAAGTAGAGGGGTGGGGGTTGAGCGTGCCACAGCAACTGGGTGTGGGAGGGTCCTAAAGGGTCATTAAATACCATGAGGGTGCTACATACAGAGTGCAGCGTTCAGTTGGGTGCAGGGTACAGAGTGCAGGTAGGTGCAGGGTGGGTACAGAGGGCAGGGTGCAGAGTGCAGTTGGGTTCAGAGTGCTGGGTGCAGGTGGGTACAAAGTGCAGGTGGGTACGGAGTGCAGGTGGGTACAAAGTGCAGGTGGGTACAGAGTGCAGGGTGCAGGTGGGTGGTGGGTGCAGGGTACAAAGTGCAGGTGGCTGCAGGGTGAAGAATGCAGGTGGGCACAGAGTGGGTGCAGAGTGCAGGTGAATTGCAAACAAACTATTTGTGGTTTTGTAAAGTGCATTTTATCAACAGTTCCATAAATGTACTATTGCTGGGATTTGTAGTCCTCTATGGCTGCTGGTATTCTCCATTGCGCTGTATAATGATTATACTGCACAATGCAGATTACCACTGACCAGTTATAGAGGAACTACAAATCCCAGCAATAATACATTATACAGCACAATGCTGAACACCAGCAGCTATAGAGGAACAACAAATCCCAGCAATAATATATTAACCAGCCTGTATAATGTATTATTGCTGGGATTTGTTGTTCCTCTATAGCTGCTGGTGTTCAGCATTGTGCTGCTGTATTATACAATGCACACTACAATACAAAATAATACGCATATCACGTGCACTTTGTCCTTGTTATATTACATACCGCTCCCACTTCAGCCAGCTCCCGATCCCAATAGGAGTTCGATGTGTCTGGTGTGGGCCTCCTCGCTCGGTTGCAACTTCCAAATCTGTGCACCGGACAGCTCACGTGTCCCTCAACAGGTCGCCGTCGCCTTCAGGATGACACCGCACTGCCTGCTGGTCCGGTCCGTCTGTTGCTCCGCGGTATAGAATCCCCCTTAGTGCAGACACCCGCAGTATAGACACCCCCCTTAGTGCAGACCCCTCCATCAGTAGAGCACCCCCTTAGTGCAGACCCCCTATCAGTACAGGACCCCCCCCCTTAGTGCAGACCCCCATCAGTACACAATCCCCCCTTAGTACAGAGACCCCCGCAGTATACACACCCCCTTAGTGAAGACCCCCATCAGTACAGAGACCCCCGCAGTATACATCCCCCCATAGTGCAGACCCCATCAGTACAGAATCCCCCCTAATCCCCCCTACACACCCCCCTAGTACAGAGACCCCCCTTAGCAGAACCCCCGCAGAATACACACCCCCTTAGTGAAGACCCCCATCAGTACAGAATCCCCCCTTAGTACAGAGACCCTGCAGTATACACACCACCCTTAGCGCAGACCCCCCATCAGTACAGAATCCCGCCACAGTATACACACCCCCTTAGTGAAGACCCCCATCAGTACAGAGACCCCCACAGTATACATCCCCCCTTAGTGCAGACCCCCACCAGTACAGAATTCCCCCTTAGTACAGAGACCCTGCAGTATACACCCCCCTTAGTGCACACCCACATCAGTACAGAATCCCCCCGGAGTATACACACCCCCCCCCTTAGTGGAGACTAGAATCCCCCTTAGTTACTACACTTACCCCCCATCAGCATAGGCAGCCCTCTAACCGAGTCACCCCCCCGCACATGTCACGATCAGACCTCAGAACAGCGCGGCCGCTGATTATGATACATACACAGCAGTGTGTGTCCCTCTGGCGCCTCCTCCTCACTGAATGTAAACACAGAGGAGGAGGCGCCGGCGCCTTCCAAGTTCCAGGCTGATCAGCGGGCGGTGTTAGCAGTGCCTGCACGGACCGCGCGTCTGCACCCCCCCACACCCTCCGCACATCTGCACCCTCACACCCTCCGCACCCCCCCACACGTCTGCCCCACACACACACACCCATTAAAAAAAAAAAAAACGGGATGGTGTCATCCCTCTAGCGGGTGTCACCCGGGTGCGGGCCGCACCCCCCTAGCAACGCCTCTGCTTCTAGGTACTTCCCAACTCGCTCCAATGGTCCCTCAATAGCAGAGATTATTGGGTGTATCATATTACTCATTTGCATAAATTAAAGAATGAGGTAAACAAAGTAAAATTTACACAAAAAAAAAAAACAACACACACACACAACGATTATGCAGTATTTACAAGGAAAAAATTTTAATGTGCCAGTAAATACCGCATAAAAAGCTCAGTTCAATTCACAAAATGGACCAAAGCATTAAAGCATGAGATATCTACCACCAGGGTTTTTCTGGCGACATCACATGCGGTGTTTGTCAATGCGGTTGCTAAGCTGAGGGACGGGAAGTGGGCCGGGCTACCCCGCTCATAGCCGATAGTAAAAAAGTAAAAAAAAATAAAAATTAAAAGTTCAGTGCCAAATAATAATAAAAAAGGCTGGTCAGGAAGAGGGGGGAGAGCAAGCGCAAACTTCCTAAACCATACCAGTCCACATGACTTCATCATGGGGGGGTGGGTGCTTTGGGGCGCTCTGCATCCCCCACCCCAAAGCACCTTGTCCCGATGTTCATGGGGGGCTAATCGAAATCTGGAAGCCCCCCCTTTAAGAAGGGGGCCCTCGGATTGCTCCCCCTTAATCAGTGTTGTACCCATTCACCAAAAAAGCGTCACAAGGTAATAAAACACAATGTCCCCCCGATGTAAATCCACCATCAATCAGGCCGCCCACCAGACCGAAAAATAAAAATTAACAAAATACAAAGAAGCTCCCACCGTCGGTGAAGGCTGGTTGCCTACTGCAGGCTCTGCCATGTCTTATATAGGTAAGGGGCGGGGCCACCTGGCTACATCATCTGGTGACCCTGCCCCCTTGTGACATCATGGACCGGTTAATATTGCCGTGTAGTCAAGCTGGGACCCTCTTGATTTTGGGCACAAAATCGAATTTTGTTTGGACGTTTGAGCCGAAAAAAACGAAGGACAAGTTTGGAAATTTTCTGCCGAACGAACGATAAATCGGAAGGTTAATGCGTTTCCCGTCTGAACTTTCTGCACTAGGTATATGTAAAAAAAAAAAAAAAAAAAATGAACCTTTTTTGTTTTATTTTTTATGTCCACTGAACGATTTATCGCTCATTACATGATGGCACTATCGTTTGCACTCACGACAGAACTTTCGTTTTTCGAAAGTTCGTTCAGACGATTTTTCGTGGAGTGTATGGCCAGCATTAGGCTGGCCATACATAACTTGATTCCCACATCCACACAATCAATGTGGATTGGGAAATCCCTTTTGCTGCACAAATGTATTCTGACAGCGGGGAGACTTCCCCATCGTCAGAATAAACTCATCATCATTGATATAGCTGGCGATACTGATTAAGAGAACATTTTCCAACAGGCTTGTAGTACATAAGTCAATCGACAGATCGCCTTGTGTAAAGCAGCCTGCCCATTCATGGATTGAAATTCGTCCAGTCCCTGCTGAAACAGACTAATTTCGATCCATGTATGGCCGGCTTTACTTTGATGCAGATTAGACTGCATATTCATTTTTAGACATACTGAAGAACTACTGTAAATAAACTTAGGTAAGACAATTAAAATCGAGGTGAACTGACCTTCACGGAGCTTTAAAATATTTAATTAAAAAATATTTTATTACGGTTCCAAGAATATTACTGGGCAGCTTTAACCACTAACAGTATGTACATGACTGCTAGTTCCAAGATTCATCAAAGCTGGGCAGCATCGCCTGAAATTACAAGTCTGACCCTCAATTGAGCAAAAAAAAAAAAAAAAAACACACACAGTATTATATCCAGATACTGAATTCACCATTTAGTTACAAACACTGGAATCTTACCTTCTTTGGCACATGCAAGACCTCCAGAGCCTCCACCAATCACCAACAAATCATAATCATAATGCAAGGCTATGGAACAAAAAAAAAAACAGATGACAGGATAACCAAAACAAGCAATAATCAACTGACCATTCAGTTCTAATTTATTTTTTAACATACAACAGTAAGTTTATAGTTATATAAAATAAAATATTGTAACACAATTTCTGCAATTCTGTGAAAATGTCCTGGGGACAATTGAGGTGATGTTACTTTGGATTAAGGTCCATGTCCCCCCAAGACACAGACTCTGGAAACCCTGTATATGCCATATTAGAAATAGTGACAGATTCACAATGTTGGGACACATACTGTTAGGCCCCGTACACACGAGCAGACAGATTTGAACAAATCTGTCTGCTGGGATGTATTGGTTTGATCGTGTACACACGATCAAACCAAAATCCCTGCCGACAGACGGCGCGCTGACGTGTCGGTGACGTGGCGGTGACGTTGACGCCGCCACGTCACCGCACTAGGAAGTGAATTACTTCCGCGCATGCGTCGAATCCATTCGACGCATGTGCGAGAAGATATGTCTGCTGGTTAGCGTACTAACCAGCAGACATATCGGGCGGACGGATTCCCAGCCGACAGATTTTAAAGCATGCTTTAAAATCTGTCGGCTGGCCCGTACACACAATCGAATCTGTCTGCTGGGACGGTCGGGCCTTAGGAGATGCTGATGTCAACTCCAAGTAAATGAGTCTAGTATGGCTTGTCACAGCATCCAAGAGTCTTTCACCCATTGTTGTGTGTACTAATTAACCCTGCAATTGTATGAAGGAGTTCTGTATTGATATGTATGATAATGTGTATTGTAGTTAGAGAGTCACACAGGCTGCTTTAAGTGATAAGTTAATTAGCTCATGTTAATTTATGTTTCTGGTTACAGGTGTATTGTTAGAGTAATACGAGTAGGAGGTAGGAATCTCCTCCTATTTCATTGTATATAAGACTTGCATTCTTGTTCCAATAAACTGTCTGATGTTTTATCCTACACTGAACTATGACTAGTGAATGGGAAAGCTAAGAGGTCTTGGATTGTGGTCTACCGGACAGAGGAGCGATACGGCAGAAAGACTCATCATGAGTACGGGGGTCCGTCACAGTCACACGCCTCACCAGGCATTGTGTCCACTAACACTGCATGTAAAACACAAATAACAGGGATCAGAATGAGATGGAAAGTGTACTAAGCCTTATTTAAATTGTTTGTCACCTAAAAAAAAAAAAAAAAAAATCATGTTCCTTTAAAGCAGGGGTGGCCAACCAGTGGCCCGCGGAGCCCTCCTATGTGGCCCGCGACCTCCTGCTCTGGAATGACGGGTTGGCAAACCCAGATCGCAGGTTGCCGGCCTGCCATACCGCAGCATCAGGGTTGTGAATGAAGATAGTGGTGGAGAAAGAAAGCGGCTGTGGGGCAGAGCCCCATAAACTTTTGCCACAGGCGGAGTTCAGCTGACCCGCAGTGTGGGTAAACCGCAGCACATCAGTGTGAAAGCAGTCTTAGGCGGCGTACACACGTACGAGAACCTCGACGGGCGGAACACATCGTTCCGCCCGTCGAGGTTCTCGCTCGGCCGTCGAAATCGGCGACCCGCCCATCGGGAATGGCAACCAGCCATTCATCCAGGCGGGCCGTCGAGCAAATAGAGAGCCTGCTCTCTATTCGCTCGACGGGATTCCCGACGGGCGGGGCAAGCCAGGAGCGTACACACGGCCGAGGTTCTCGCTGGAATGCAGCTTCCAGCGAGGTTCTCGCTGGTTTCCAGCGAGAACCTCTGTCGTGTGTACGCCGCCTTAGGCCCTTTTCACACGATCAGCTCGACCAAATGGGACCCTCAATTCAATATAGAGCGACAGATGTCCGCTTACGCCCGCCTACCTCCAATCCTAAAAACAGAAGGGAATTCGTCCATCTAGCCGCGATCTGTCATCCGCCCACTCTGCTCATTGTGACCCGTGACTGGTTACCAAGTTGCTTAAGTGGCCCTCGCTCTTCAAAAGGTTGGGCACCCCTGCTTTAAAGCATGTTATACATACAGCTCAGTGCTTGTGCTGTGTCATTTTTCTCTTTGTATCACCCGATAAACCGGGCTGATCCTGCCCTGTCCCTTTGTAAACTAACCATGGTTCATCATGGCCGCTGAGCCATGTAATTTTTTTATACTTTCCTCTCTGTTTATTAATGTAAGCTGCCCCAGTGTCTGTGCCTTATAAAAATAATGCAGCTATATACCCGATTTCAGAGTGCTGCTCTGCGCTCACATGACCAGGGGATTCCCGGTCCCGCCTGCTGCATCTGTCAGGCTGAGAGAGAAGAGAGGCGGCCAGTCAGTGAGCACCGAGTGGTGCTCTGAAATCAGGTATAAAGCTGCACGCAAAAAAAAAAAATGGCACAGACACAACACAGGGGCAGCTTACATTAATAAACAAAGAGGATAGTGTCAATTGTACATAATGGGTTAACAACCACTTATTTGGACCATATTGTCCAAGCTACTGAGAGATCTTTTATGGCTCATTTGGACAGGTGGCAAACTGCAGCACTCCAATGCAACATGAATAACTAATAAACACACGCACACACACTATAACCACTTCAGATCCGCGCTATGGACAAAAGACGTCCACAGCGCGGACCTTAAGTGCCGGGATCACGTCTTTGGACGTCATGTTATTGTAATTCCCCGCACGCGCCACTGGGTGGCGCGCAGCGGGGAAAAACAGTGCCGTTGCATCGCTGAGGATTCGATGCGTGTACCCCGCGGCCGCGGTGTCCGTCAGGTACACGCGATCGGCGGTGACAGAGCAGGGACGTGGAGCCCTGTGTGTAAACACAGAGCTCCACGTCCTGTCAGGGAGAGGAGACAGATGCTGTTTCCCTTGTACATAGGGACACAGCATCGGTCACCTCCCCCAATCATTCCCCTCCCCTCACACAGTTAGAACACACCCAGGGAATACATTTAACCCCTTCCTCACCCCCTAGTGTTAACCCCTTCAATGCCAGTCACGTTTATACAGTAATTAGTGCATATTTATAGCACTGGTCACTGTATAACTGTGAATGGTCCCAAAAATGTGTCAAAAGTGTCCGATGTGTCCGCCGTAATGTCGCAGTCCTAATTAAAAAAAAAAAAAAAAAAATCGCAGATCGCCGCCATTACTACAAAAAAAAAAAAATCATAATTCTGTCCCCTATTTTGTAGGCGCTATAACTTTTGCGCAAAGCAGTCGCTTATTGCGTTTTTTTTTTTTTACAAAAATAAGTAGAAGAATACGTATCGGCCTTAACTGAGAATTTTTTTTTTTTTTTTTTTTAATTGGGATATTTATTACAGCAACAAGTAAAAAATATATATATATATATATATTTTTTTAAATTGTCGCTTTTTTTGTTTATAGCACAAAAAATAAAAACCGCACGGGCGATCAAATACCACCAAAATAAAGCTCTATTTGTGGGGAAAAAAGGATGTCAATTTTGTATGGGAGCCACGTCGCACGACCGCGCAAAAATGTCAGTTAAAGCGAAGCAGTGCCGGAAGCTGAAATTTCACCTGGGCACAAAGGGGGTTTATATGCCCAGTAAGCAAGTGGATAATTAATTTTATATATATATAATATATATATATACACACACACACACACACACACTGTATGTAGCTATGTATATTTATAAAAAAAAAGTGTGTGTACATATTTTTAGTTCATCATGTTTTGTAGCCCTGATAAAGAGGGAGTTTTGTTGCCCCTAAAATGCCTTGGCTGTTTTAGGCTCCATTCACACTTTTGTGCAACTTTAAAGCAACTTTGAATGGGTGGGACTTGGATGGGACTTGTTGTTCCGCTACAAAGTCAGACTCACTGTTGCATGTAAAACATTCGGTTATGAATTTCACGCAACTTTTGAGGTTAAGATTGAAGTGTTTGGCCCTCAAGTTGCATGAAAGTCGGCCCAAAGTAGTGCATGAACTACAACGATATTGAACAGAGCAGGCCATTACCTCCTTTTCTGGAGTGCCCCGCTGCCTGCTCCATCTTCCTCCATGTCCTCTTAGCAAGTCATGTGCTATGGGAGCACCCATGCAGGTGAGCCAGGCTGTGTTCATCTATAGACCCACACACAGTGCAGCTCAGCAAGCCCCCGCCTGGGTCTCTCTTTAAAAGATTTTACGGCTCCCATTGCTCTCAAAGTCTCCTGTATAACCAAAAGTGAGAGTATTGGAAGTGTTTTTTTTTTTTTCTTAAAAAGGGGTTGTAAAGGCTTGTTTTGTTTTTTTCTAAATAGGTTCCTTTAAGCTAGTGCATTGTTGGTTCGCTTATATTTTCCTTCGATTTCCCTTCTAAATGTTTTTTTTTTCTCTTTGTCTGAATTTCTCACTTCCTGTTCCTCCTCAGTAAGCTTTCCCCATCGTCCGAACCGTTCTGGCTGGGGGTTAGTCAGCGTGCTCGCCCCCCTCCCTTGGGACTACATCCCTGCGGAGAGAAGCTGGGGGCAAGCTTACTGAGGAGAAACAGGAAGTAGGAAATTCAGACAAAGAAAAAAAACATTTAGAAGGGAAATCGAAGGAAAGCGTAGCTGAACCAACAATGCACTAGCTTAAAGGAACCTATTCAGAAAAAAAAAAAAACATTTACAACCCCTTTAATGGAGAAATTATATTAAAGCAGAATTAAACCCAAAAGCAAACCTTATATTGTAGCTTGTCAATTCTCAGACGCTGCGTTAGCCCAAAAATAAATAAAAATAAATAAAATAACTTTCAAATTGGTCAGTAAGTATTTTCTCAAAAGAACACGCTCTCTTGCAGAATTTATCAGTTGTCGCACCTGCAATCGTACTAACCTACGGCTTTGAAAGCATGCTACGTCAAGTGAAGTAGCACAATCTCAAAGTTGCATTCCGTGTGAACGGGGGCTAAATGCATTTTTCATTCATTGGTTTGATGCCCGTTCTAGGCCTTACGGGCCAGATTCACAGAGCCCTTACTTCGGTCTATCTCGCGTTAGACTGGAGTACTTTCAAATTACGCGCGTCGTTTCATTAGTCTGAAGCCTCAAACCATGAAACGACGGCTTCGGGCTTCAATCCGACTGGCTTACGTGTTCGTACGCCTTCGGATCTATGCTGCAATAATTTTGCGGCCGCTGGGTGGAGTTCTCGTCGTTTTCCGCGTCGGGGTATGCAAATTAGCTTTTTCCGACGATCCACAAAGTTACGAGCGTCATTCGCAATCTCTTACGGCATCTGTAGTCATCTTTTTGCCGCGTAAAGTTATTCCAGCTTTTATCTGGTCTAATATTAGACAGTCCATGTTAAGTATGGCCGTCGTTCTCGCGTCGAATTTCAACGTTTGTTTTTTCGTAAGTCGTCCGGGAATAGGAATGTACGTAACCGACGCTACTCAAACAACAAATGACGTATCGATGTTAGTTCGCGCAATGCACGGCGGGAAATTTCTGAACGGAGCATGCGCAGTTCGATCGCCGCGGGGACGCGCCTAATTTAAATGCTTCACGCCCCCTAATCGCGTATTTCGATTCCGCCGCGAGAAATACACTACGCCGCTGTACGTTACGGGCCAAAATCTACATGAATTCGTCGTAGAGCCAGGTAAAATACGGCGGCGTAGTGTATCTCTGATACTCTGCGCCAATGTAATTGTATGTGAATCTGGCCCTACGTTTTTATACTAGAAGACTTTAAGAGCAATTCACTGAGAGATAAGTACTGTGTGATTTTTTTTTTTTTTTGTGAAAATAACTCATGCTATCTCAAAAGTAGACAATACACAAAAAAACATGTGTTTACCTAATGTGATAAATATTTATGTTTTGCGATATTTATCACTCAAATTCTATGGGTGTTTTTTTTTTTTTTTTTTTTGTGCTTATTTATCATTCACAGAGCGATGTTAAAATGTTACAATTTATTTTCATTCCTGAGCTCAGGGAAAACATTTCTACACCAATACATTGTATACTGTTCATTTACTGGCCAGTGCAGTGTTCCCCTCATTGTTATTTTGCGCTAAAATACAAACTGGCAAGTGATAAATAACGCATTTCTGTGTTCTCAAAAGGGTTGTACAGATTCCTATTTTTTTTTAAAAACATCTCATACTTACCTCTGCTGTGCACAGAATGGCCCCCGATCTGCCTCTTCTGTGTTACCTAAGTGGTGTTCCTGGCTCCTCCTCTTCTCGAGTGTCCCGTCGGAGAAGCGATCTCCGACAGGACACCCGTGCGGGCTCCCTCTTGTGTCCCGCTGCTGCATCTATTGACACAGACAACAGGACTCAGCTCTGCCCCCCGGTGCCCGTGTCATTGGATTTGACTGTCAGCAGCGGGAGCCAATGGCTGCACTGTTATCAATCTATCCAATCAGGACACAGGACAGAGCCGATGTGCTCGTTCCTGACGCGGAAATTACAGGGCTCAGGTAAGTATAAGGGAGTGCTGCTGTACTAAATAAGGTTTTTCAGAGATAGAGTGTAAATGCAAATTTTTTTTTTTTTTTTGTACCTGCAAAAAAAAACATGCATTTTTTTTTTTAAATGGCAAACTTCTTTTTTAAACATGACCTCTGGTGCTAAAATATTTGCTCTCACGTAGACGTTTGTGATGATACCTTACATTTGTGGTGCAATCCCCATTTGCATATGTGTGTGGGACCTACATGTGTGTTTGCATTTGCACTTGAGCACGGGGGACATGTTTGCTACCTAATTTTTTATTTATCTTTATTACTATTACATGGGATAAACAACACTACCTGCGATAGCTTGGGCAGCAACAGGTACTCTTTATAGAGAGACAAGTGGTTGATTAGACTGGTGATTCTCAAAATACCAAGCCATTGACTGATTTAACCACTTCCCTACCAGGTCTATTCTGGCACTTCTAGCAAAAAAAAAATTTGCTGGAAAATTACTCAAATCCCCAAACATTTTAAATATATATATCATTTTTAGCAGACACCCTAGGGCAGTGATGGCGAACCTTGGCACCCCAGATGTTTTGAAACTACATTTCCCATGATGCTCATGCACTCTGCAGTATAGTTGAGCATCATGGGAAATGTAGTTCCAAAACATTTGGGGTGCCAAGGTTCGCCATCACTGCCCTAGGGAATAAAGTGGCGGTCATTGCAACTTTATCTCGCACGCACGGTATTTGTGCAATAATATTTCAAATGTCTTTTTTTGGGGAAAAAAAAAACAGTTTCATGAATTAAAAAACAAAAAAACAGTAAAGTTAACCCAATTTTTTGTATAATGGGAAAGATGATGTTACGCCGAGTAAATAGATACCCAACTTGTTACTCTTTAAAATTGCACACACTCATGGAATGGCGCCAAACTCCGGTACTTAAAAGTGTTTTTGATCCCTTTTATTCCTATTACAAGGAATGTAAACATCCCTTGTAATAGGAATATATTGTGACAGGTCCTCTTTATTTAAGGGATGCGGGGTCAATAAGACTACGCATCTCTCCTCTGCCCTCCAAGACAGCTGATCAAACTGTGATCAATTTGATTGGCTGCTTCTCTAACTTTACCAGCCAGGTAAACAGAACCAAAACCGGATGTGACAGACACCCTTTGGGCAGCCGGCCTGACTGCTTGTAGTGGTTCTCGGGATCACTGATGGAACCAAAGAACCTGGAATTTAAAGCAGGCTTGGGAGCTGCAGCGATTACTAGCCGTTGGCTCCCGCTGCTGTCAATTAAATCCAATGACACAGGGGGCGGGGACAAGTTCTGCTGTGACATAGCAGGACTGCAATATTGCAGCAGACAATCGAACACTGACACTTTGCAGAAACCAGTGACGTTAATACAGTGATTAGTGCTAAAAATATGCACTGTCACTGTACTAATGACACTGGCTGGGAAGGGGTTAAACATCTAGGGCACTCAAATGGTTAACACTGTGCCTAACCAGTGTTTTACTATACTGTATAAGGTGCTTTACTAGGGGAAGAGATTGCATGTACTTTGCAGGAACACAGCTTTTTACTGGCGTTCAGCCATGGTTCACATTGATGCTACTTTGAAATCATGCTACTTCACTTGAAGTAGTGTGATTTCAAAGTAGCAAGGTCAGCGCAATTTCAGGTGCTACTGGATCTGTGTATTAAAGTCGCACCTGAAATCGGCAAAAGTAGTGCAGGAACAGTGCTATTGCCTCCAACAGGCTGCGACTTGTCATGCGATTTGATCTCTCAAATCGCATGAAAAATCGCTCCAATCTAAACCTAGGCTCAGAGAGCTTTAACAAAGCGTGTCTGAAGCCATGTTTAGAAGCAAGTGTAAAACGAGCCGTTACATTGGTAACCCCTTGATTGCCCCTGTGGCTAACCCTTTCCCTGCCAGTGTCATTAGTACAACGATGATGATCACTGGTTCCCCAAAAAGTGTCAAAATTTCAGCTAGGTGCCTGATCTGTCTGCCGCAATGTCGCAGGCCTGCTAAAAGTCACCGATCATAGCCATTACAAGTAAAACTAATTATATATATATATATATATATATTTTTTTTTTTCAATAAATCTTTCCCATAGTTAAGACACTATAACTTTTGCGCAAACCAATCAATATACGCTTATTGGTATTTTTTTCCACCAACAATATGTAGAATACATATTGGCCTAAATTGGTGAAGAAATTTGTATTTTCTTAAAAAAAAAAAACTTTAATTTTTATTTATTTTTTACAGCGCAAAAACTAGCCCAAGGGCTTTTACACTGAGGCGATGCGCTGGCGGGAGAAAAAAAAATTGCAAGCAGCATCTTTGGAGCGGTGTGTATACCGCTCCTTCCCATTGAAAACAATGGGACACCGCGGTAATACCACCTTTTTCGGACGCTAGCGGGGGTTAATACCGCACCGCTAGTAGCCGAATTCCACGGCAATTTCGACCTATACCCCCACCGCACGTCCTGCCCCAGTGTGAAAGGGGCCTTAAAGTGCCGTGTTGCAAAAAATTGCCTGATCAAGTAACCTTCTGTGGCTGAAGTGGTTAAAAGCATCGGCAAAACCTGCTGAAAACTCTGCAAATACTTTGTCAAAGCTAGCTGTTATGCAGATGGAAGCCCCTGTGGAAACAGGCTTTTTGGGGGGGGGGGTTCCCTCAATTTGGAGCAATCTCCTCCCACTTCCTGTTGCATTTACTCAACAGGAAGTGAAGAAAAATATCCCCAATCAGGCAGAGATGGTGCAAAATACCTGCAAGGGGACTTCACTATTCCTTGCTCTATCTAATGAAGACAAATAGAGTTATGGTTTTAGATCTACTTGAAAGCAAATGAAGACAAAGCCCATGAATAGAACAGGCAATGACTGTCACCCTACACAGCTGTCAGTACAGGTACTTCAATATCTAAGGACTGGATAACAGAGACACAATAGAGGACTTTGTGTATAATGACCCCATTTACAAGGACACCTTCCGCCTCCTCCATAGAGTTATTACACAACTGTAGTACTACAGCGACCAGCATGCCATACCACCAGCTCCTCATATGCCCATAAGGCGCCAACCCTCCCCCTAGTACAGCTCTCCCAGCCCGTTGTACCTGTCAGTCCCCGGCTACACCTGAGGGTTATAGTGGTCACCCTTCTCCCCGCCGAACACCGCCACACCGCCGCCATGTGTATCAGGACCCCACGGGCTGCCCTCCGTGCGCCTGTCACCACAAACCCAAATGTTTATACACACAACAGATGTAGCATGCAGGCGTGCCGGGGCCACTAAGACTGCCTACATAATTCTTATTTTATTTTTTACAGTCAGCCTCGTCTATGTATATTCTATAGGTCGGGTCACGCCCCCTGTCATATGACTGCGGACGGACTCGCAGACGTGCGCTGTCACGTGAGTACAGCATAACACTACATGTATTGTTAGACTTCCTGGTGTGTTATGTGTGCCGCTCTACACTGTACTTTAGTCTTCTCTTGTCACATAGATGTGAATGCAGCGACAAGCGTGTCTTATCATGTGGGCTTATTGTACACAATGTGTGACGTATATCATCCATGGAAAGGAGAGGAGCAGTGCTATAAAACGTAGGCGTGGCTTAAATCATAATAAAGATTTGAGCACGGTGTAACACAGGTTATAATAATGGGACGTACTAAACTGCATATTCTTTGGAATGATTGGCTGTAATGCTCAGAACTCTCACTAGGTGGCAGTGTACTATTTACATACAATAAAACCTTGGTTTGAGAGCGTTTTGCAAGACAAGCAAAATGTTTTAATACAGTTTGCCTTGATATACAAGTGATGTCTTGATATAAGAGTAGCGTCATGTCACAACTGAGTATAAAAAGAAGAGAGGAGTCATAGCAATATGGTTACATTTGATGAAGGTACAATATTTAGCAACGTATTGCTACACTTAGAGGCGCCTCTCTTCTCTTTTATAACCTGTAAAAAAAAAAATGCTTTGATATACAAGTGCTTTGGATTACAAGCATGTTTCTGGAACGAATTATGCTCGCAAACCAAGGTTTTACTGTATATGGTAATAACTCTGTTGTTACTGAAGCCAATAATCCAATCATCCCAATATGCTGTTTAGTACATCCCTATAATATTAACACACATGTGAGGAGAAAGATGCACAGGACCTCAGTCTCCTCTCCCAAACCTGCACATTTTATTATGCAATTTACCTCTTGGACATCCGGAGAATCCGAAGAACCACATATATACACCATCTTCACACCCATGTGCACGAAAGACCAACTTTAAAGCGTAATTCCACTCAAAAGGGGAAGTGCGGCTGCAAAGCGTAATTTTACCCAAAAAGGGAAGTTTGGCTGCAAAGCGTAATTTTACCCAAAAAGGGAAGTTTGGCTGCAAAGCGTAATTTTACCCAAAAAGGGAAGTTTGGCTGCAAAGCGTAATTTTACCCAAAAAGGGAAGTTTGGCTGCAAAGCGTAATTTTACCCAAAAAGGGAAGTTAGGCTGCAAAGCGTAATTCTACCCAAAAAGGGAAGTTCGGCTGCAAAGTGTAATTCTACCCAAAAAGGGAAGTTCGGCTGCAAAGAGTAATTCTACCCAAAAAGGGAAGTTCGGCTGCAAAGCGTAATTCTACCCAAAAAGGGAAGTTCGGCTGCAAAGTGTAATTCTACCCAAAAAGGGAAGTTCGGCTGCAAAGTGTAATTCTACCCAAAAAGGGAAGTTCGGCTGCAAAGCGTAATTCTACCCAAAAAGGGAAGTTTGGCTGCAAAGCGTAATTCTACCCAAAAAGGGAAGTTCGGCTGCAAAGCGTAATTCTACCCAAAAAGGGAAGTTCGGCTGCAAAGTGTAATTCTACCCAAAAAGGGAAGTTCGGCTGCAAAGTGTAATTCTACCCAAAAAGGGAAGTTCGGCTGCAAAGCGTAATTCTACCCAAAAAGGGAAGTTCGGCTGCAAAGTGTAATTCTACCCAAAAAGGGAAGTTCGGCTGCAAAGTGTGATTCTACCCAAAAAGGGAAGTTCGGCTGCAAAGCGTAATTCTACCCAAAAAGGGAAGTTTGGCTGCCACATTTAGGGAGAGAGTGGATACCTGATCATCTAGGCAATCCTATAGGGGGTATTTATGCTGGGGGGAGATGGGTGTGGATCACGTGGTGTGCCGATCCGCTTATGGTGACCCGCTCGGATCAAGGATTATTTACAATCCATTGCACCACTAGTACTGATCAAAATAATTTTGATTGATCAAATAAATTTACGATTAATCGAGGAATTAATCTTTAATTTTCACAGCCCTAATATTTTGTACTTTTTGCTATAATAAAAATCCCCAAAAAAGCGTTTATTTTTTTTTTCTCAGTTTATTTTTGGTAAAAAATCGCAATAAGCATATATTGATTGGTTTGCGCGAAAGTTATAGCGTCTACAAAATAGGGGGTCGTTTTATGGCATTTTCATTATAGTTTTTTTTTTTACTCGTTATGGCAGCGATCTGCGATTTTTATCGTGACTGCGACATTATGGCGGACACATTGGACACTTTTGATGCTATTTTGGGACCATTCACATTTATACAGCGATCTGTGCTATAAAAACGCATTGATTTCTGTATAAATGTGACTGGCAGGGAAGGGGTTAACCAGTAGGGGGCGGCGAAGGGGATTACGTTTTTCCTAGGGAGTGATTCTAACTGTTAGGGGGCGTGGCTTACTGCAACACATCACTGATCACTGCTCCAGATAAGAGGGAGCAGACGATCAGTGTTGTGTCACTAGGCAGAACAGGGAGATTCCTTGTTTACAAAGGTATCCCCTCATCCTGCTGCTCCGTGACCCGATCGCTGGACACCAGCAGACATCGAGTCTGCGAGTCCTGCGGGCACGCACGTGCCGCTATGCGGCAGGTTTAAAGCAACGTATATATACGTTGCTTTGCTTGCCTTTGCCATTCTGCCAACGTAAATGTGCCTGAGGCAGTGGGCAAGCGTTTAACACCTTTGTGCCCAGCCTAAAGCAGAATGACGCCCATCGGTGGCTTTACCATTCTGAGTGGATGTCACATAATGTCCTTTCAGAAAGCGCTGCTCACAGGGCCACACAGTGGCATGATCTGTCACCGATTGTGTCTACTAGACTGATTAGTGAACCGACTCGGTGCTGGTACCATGTGACCGTTGTGACCAATCACAGCAGGTCAGATGACAGCTGTAAACAATTCTTTTATACCATCCATTGTGTACAACTGTGTTGCTAGATGATAGAGGATTTGTGAAGGGGGGGATTTATGCTGGGAGGGGAAGATGGCAGAGGATTTGTGCTGGGACAGGGAGATAGGGGAGGATTTGCTAAGAGTGGGTATTTATGCTGGGGGGGGGGGGGTGATGGGAAGCATTTGTGCTGAGAGGGGGAATTTATGCTGGAAGCTGGAGATTAGGGAAGTTTTTTTGCTAAGAGGTGGAATTTATGCTGGGAGGGGGAGATGGGGGGGATTTTTGCTAAGAGGGGGAATTTATTCTGGGAGGGTGAGATGGGAGAGCATTTGTGAAGAGAGGGGGGATTTATGCCTGGAAGGGGACATAGGGGAGGATTTGTGCTGGGACGGGGAGATGGGGAGGATTTTTGCTAACAGGGGGTCTTTATGCCAGGGGAATGGGGAGGATTTGTGCTGAGGGGGAAATGTATGCTTTAAGGGGGAGGATTTTTGCTGAAAGGGGGCATTTATGCTGAGAGGGGGTGATAGGAGAGGATTTGTGATGAGAGGGGTAGTTTATGCTAGGAGGGGGAGATGCAGGAGGATTTTTGCTAAGAGGGGGAATTTATTCTGGGAAGGAGAGATGGGAAAGAAGTTCTGCTGGGAGGGGGAATGGGGGAGGATTTGTACTGAGACGGGGATTTATGCTGGGAGGGAGAAATGGGGGAGGATTTGTGCTGGGAAAGGGGAGTTTGAGGCAAGGGTTTGTGCTGAGAAGAGGCCTTTGTGCTGGAAGGGGTTATATGAGGATGAGGGTTTGTGCTTAAAGGGGGGATTTTTGCTGCTGGGGAGAGATGGAGAAGGCGGGGTCTGTGCTGAGAGGGGGGATTGGGGGTAAGAGAATTTGTGAATGGGGGGGGGTTTTAGGGGGATATGGGGTGCAAAGATTTGTGCTGATGGGGGGTATTTGTGCTATAAGAGCTTGCCATGTTTGCCATATTTGCCCTGGGCACTGGTTAATCTTGTCCCGGCATTGGCGCACTCTACAAATTGCAAGGGCGGAGCTGTAGAGAGAGAGAACTGGTTCCCGACGTGAGAACTGGATTGGAAGCTGCTCCAGCCTATACTGATGCAGTGGCGACTGTAGCAGCCAGGAACAGCAGACTCGTGAGTACCTGGTGGCCCTACTGAGTGGAGTGGCATACACACGTGTTTCTTTGGTAAGAGGGCCCCCCCCAGCTAGCTTAGGTGTATAGAGTGGCAATGGGAGTACCTGGGTCTTGGCCCTGCTGAGTGGAGTGGCGCACATGTTTCTTTGGTAAGAGAGACCCCCCCCAGCCCAGCTGTACAGAGTGGCAGTGGGCGTACCTGGGTCCTGATGATTGTACCAGGACCCAGGTACTCCCTATTTAACATTACCACATTCTGAACTATATAAGTAATCTCAGACTCTAACTATACCCCTTTAAGCCAATACTTAGCGCAACTTAAACCACACCCATTTTTGCCGCAGCTCGCTTTGGCTCTCGCACATGAGCTTACTGATTTCATGAAACGCCCCCCTGCTCCTGCCTTTACACGCACATGAACTTTAATGGCATTCCAGTCTTAGTCCGTAGGGTTAAATATTGAGTCGGCCCACCCTTTGCAGCTATAACAGCTTACAGTGCATCCAGAAAATATTCACAGCGCTTCCCTTTTTCTACGTTTTCTTATGTTACAGTCTTATTACAAAATAGATGAAATTCTTTATTTTCCTCAAAATTCTACAAACAATACCCTATAGAGACAATGTGAAAGAAGTTTGTTTGAAATCTTTGCAAATTTATTAAAAATAAAAAAACAAAACAAATTACATGTACATAAATATTCACAGCCTTGCCATGACACTAAATACAGCTCAGGTGCATTCTGTTTCCACTGATCATCATTGAGATGTTTTTACAACTTGATTGGAATCCATCTGTGGTAAATTCAGTTAATTGGACATGATTTGGAAAAGCACACAACTGTCTATACAGTTAACAGTGCATGTCAGAGCACAAACCAAGCCATGAAGTCCAAGGAATTGTCTGTAGACCTTCGAGACAGGATTGTATCAAGGCACAGCTCTGGGTAAAATAATGAATGTAATCCATTTTAGAATAATGCCGTGTACACACGATCACTTTTTGTGATGAAAAAAAACGACGTTTTAAAAAACGTCATTTAAAATGATCGTGTGTGGGCAAAACGTTGTTTTATGTCTTCAAAAAAACGACCAAAAAAAAATTCCAACATGCTTGAATTTTTTGTGTTTTTTTCAAAATGTCGTTTTTTGTGTTATAAAAAGTGACCGTGTGTGGGTAAAACGACGTTTAAAACAACGTTTTTAAACCCGCGCATGCTTAGAAGCAAGTTATGAGATGGGAGCTTCAATGGAACAGAGTGCCGTCGAAAGTGTCTTACGTAACCGCGCTTTGCAAGAGCATTGTGGAAAAACGATGGTGTGTATGCAATGTCGTTTTTAAAAATGAAGTTTGAAAAACTTCGTTTTGTTTCGTCAGATAAAATGACGTTTTTTTTCATCACAAAAAGTGATCGTGTGTACGCGGCATAAGACTGTAACATAACAAAATGTGGAAAACGTGAAGTGCTGTGAATACTTTCCGGATGCACTGTATATTAAAAGTCAGCAACTACAGTATTTGTAGCTGCAGACTTCAATTGTTTGGGGGGGGGGGAGACTAAATCTCCTCTTTAACTGCTTAAGGATCACCTCCTGCACATATACGTCGGCAGAATGGCACAGCTGGGCACATCCCGTGACCCGGTCCGAAGAACGGGGAGATCCGTGTGTAAACACGGCTTCCCCGTGCTTCACTGTTGCCGCAGCATCGATCGCGCCATCCCTGTTATAGGGGGACATGATAGATGACGTCACACCTACAGCCACACCCCCCTACAGTTGTAAACACACACAGGGAACACATAACCCCTACAGCGCCCCCTTGTGGTTAACTCCCAAACTGCAACTGTCATTTTCACAGTAAACAATGCAATTTAAATGCATTTTTTGCTGTGAAAATGACAATTGTCCCAAAAATTTTTCAAAATTGTCCGAAGTGTCCGCCATAATGTTGCTGTCACGAAAAAAATCGCTGATCGCGGCCATTAGTAGTAAAAAAAAAAATATTAATAAAAATGCAATAAAACTATCCCTTATTTTGTAAACGCTATAAATTTTGCGAAAACTAACCGATAACCGCTTATTGCGATTTTTTTTTTTTTACCAAAAATAGGTAGAAGAATACGTATCGGCCTAAACTGAGGAAAAAAAAATTATATATATATTTTGGGGGGATATTTATTATAGCAAAAAGTAAAAAATATTGCATTTTTTTCAAAATTGTCGCTCTATTTTTGTTTATAGCGCAAAAAATAAAAACCGCAGAGGTGATCAAATACCACCAAAAGAAAGCTCTATTTGTGGGGTAAAAAGGACGCCAATTTTGTTTGGGAGCCACGTCGCACGACCGCGCAATTGTCAGTTAAAGCGACGCAGTGCCGAATCGCAAAAAGGGGCAAGGTCCTTTACCTGCATTTTGGTCCGGGTCTTAAGTGGTTAACATACATGTTGGGGACGTGTCCAAGATGGCGACGTGAGCGGCCGCACTTGCATGAGCTCTGCCGGGTTGTTGTCTTCTATCCTGCTCTTGGGGGTGTAATTCCTCACTTTATCCTCTATGACCACTCTCATGAGATCATTGGGCGTGGCACTCGGTAAGGAAAAAAAGCTCATCGTGGTGGACTCACCACCGGCTTCTGGCTCTCACGTGGAGGCCCGAGCCCTGCGGTGCTTCCCCATGGCTTCACAGATGGACCCCATGGGGTTGGGTGGACTCCCTAACACCTGTTAAAAAAAACAACATACATGTTACACTCTTTGCTGTGTGTATTAGAAAAGCACACAAAGTGGCTCTCTTATCAATGGTAAATCATGGAGAGATCAGATTAATGCCCCAGCATAGCCATGCAATGCCTTTGGAATGAACTTGATTACAGCCCCTAATAAAGGGACTGGTCTCCTATTAATGTTGGCAGCTGCATATCATATTAATATATGTAAGGTCAACACCACTACTCTTCATACCCCTTGTGTAGTCAATGCTACAATGTGTGAGGCAGCGTTAATCCAAAGCAATTCTCAGTAGACCCTTCTATTTTTTCTGGATACTCAGTCTATAAAAGAGGCATTTTTCTGTTCTGCTCGCGTGTGCTCATGGAATCCTCCAAATTGCTTTGCTAAGTTTCTGACAAAGTACATCTTTTATCTGATTCCATATGAATACCATGAGTTTGATTGCCTATTTTTGTGCAGTCCTCTGTTTGCCTAGAATATATCATACATAAATTCACAGTTCACTAGCTAGGAATAAAATCGTCTGTCATCACAGCTGTCTCAACGTGTTCTTCTTTTCGGACGCCAGCGGCATCATCACACAGGCATACATCAGTGTGGAAGATGAAACTAAAGCAATATCCCTTTGGGTCTATCACATCCGTCTATCCCGAGGAAAACCGGATTTTCATTACATCAAATCAGAACAGATGCTCTTATCAGTGAAAATGAAATTCAGACCAAGTCTAGATGATCATTCATCATCTGACAAAATATACATACATTGCTAGATGCAGCTCTTTACTTTTCATTTCCTCCAACCTATTTTAGTCACCCTGATTTACAAAGAACACATCACTGAGGTTCCAAGGTAAGTTATGGTGCAAAGTATTTTGGAAGTCAGGTGCACATTAAATATAGCTTTTCAGCCCAACTTAAAGTGGTTCTAAAGGCAGAAGGTTTTTTACTTTAATGCATTCTATGCATAAAATAAAAAAACGTTCTTGATCCAGCAATGTGCACAAGAACCTCGGCCCCTCCTAAGGACTCTCCCTCTGCATTGGCTGTGGCAGCAACAAGCGCCATTGGCTTTTGTTGCTGTCAATCAGCAATTACTTTATCTTTATAAGGTGACCTTGGGTGTTTTGAAAGGCGCCTATAAATAAAATGTATTATTATTATTATAATCACAGCCAGTGAGCCAATGAGATAGAGAATGCTCTGGGGGCACTCGGCAGAAGGGAGGGGCCAGCAGAGGACCTGAGAAGCAGAGGATTGGGACTGCTCTGTGTAAAACCACTGCACAAAGCAGGTAACAAATTTAACATGTGAAAAGAAAATTAAAAATGTATTTCATACCGCGCTCAAAGATATAAATACTATTAGGAATATGAAAATACAAATAAATATATGAAGGGTGTAATCAAATAATGTTTAAATTTGAATATACATTTTCCAATAAAAGTCCAAACATCCACCATCGGTGATTCTTCAATCAATGGATTTTAATGGATATTTTGGATTTTATGAACAATAGAGTATTGAACATAAATAATATGTTTGTTATTAAATAAAAATAAAGACAAGCCTTTAATATCACTTCAACTATCATTCATAATTTATTCAGTTGTATCCTACCAGCCAGCACAACCAAATCTTTAGCCTGCAACAACTTAGTCTGGGGGGTTCCCTGTTGCGTCAGGTGGGGGCGCGGTCACCCGTACATGTCAGTGGGTAACCGCGCGGCATTTCCCTGTTGCTTCAGCGGGGGGGGGGGGTCACCCACGCACATCACGGATGGCCCCGCCCTCAGCTATTTAAGAGCTGTCTTGCGTCATTCGGTGGGCATCTCCCATCGGATCGTGGTGGATTGGATCGTGGCGGCGTGTTTTCTCTTTCGTTCATGGACGGACACGGCACTCTCTTGACAAAGTGGGGTATTCAGCCTTCAACTAGGAGAGGACTAGGCAGAAACAGGTTAATGTTTACAACCCTCTCCCTGCACAACGCAGCTCAGTTTTTTTCTGCCTAGTATAGGGGAAGGACATGGCTCCCTTCGGGCCCATGGCTCTTGGAGTTTTTTTCTATTTTTATTTTTTATTTTTACCTTTTGTTCCTGAGATCTGCTAGCGACTGGGCAACAGGCTGGATCCCAGATCCTTGGAGTCTCCCCAGTTTCGGCCAGCGAGCGCGTGCCAACCGTTAGCTACGCGCTGGGTTGTCCACGTCATGCCCCGTCGTTCCAGGGGTGGCAACTGAACTACATGCTCCGGGGTACACATATGACCGGGCTCCATGCCTGATTCACAGTGTGCCGGGCCGACATTCCCTTCTGTTGCCATGCTTTTTGGGGGATTGGTTCCACCTCATTGCTCCTCTCTTTTCCCTCCCCCTCCCTACAATAGACTAGCTGCATGCTACGTGGGAGGTTTTTAGCCTTTAGCGTCTGGAATTCGGCGTGAATGGCAGGCGCAAACCACAGGGGGACGGTGTGACTCTTACAACGGCGCTGGGAGGCTTCTCATGTGGGAGACGGATGACAGACTGTGCGGTACCCGTTGCTGGGTGGTGAGTTCTCTGGGGGGGGATCCCTCATTCTCGGCAGCAGCTAGGGTGGACAGCGTGCTGGACCTTGGTCCTTGTGTCACACATATGGGTCAGCAACTGGTGCCCCTGCACCTGATGTGTCAGTGGATGCCATGTCGGCAGTCCTGGAGGCCTTTGTTGCCAGGGTGGAAGCGGCGAGTGGGAACTCGGGGATAAAAAGCGCCCCCTCACCCCGCCATCTTCCGGGGCTCATGGCCAGGATTCTGATACATCAGAGGCCACGGACCGTGGCCATTCTGATAGTGAGGATGACTCTCCAAGACTTAGACTGGGAGGGTTTATTGGCAGAAATCAGAATTCTTCAAAAAGGCTATGTGTGAACACACTGCAAAGTATATTCTCATGGGCAATACATTTAAAAGGTTAAAAATAAAACTTATGTGGCTCACAGGCATTTATAGGAGAGCTTTTAAAAAATTTGAAAAATCCAGGAACACTATCATTGTTTAACCACTTCCATACCAGGCACTTACGCAACTTCCTGCCCAAGCCAATTTTCAGCGTCATTACTGTCATAATTTGAATGACAATTCAAATTCAATTCAATGGCAGGCGCAAACCACAGGGGGACGGTGTGACTCTTACAACGGCGCTGGGAGGCTTCTCATGTGGGAGACGGATGACAGACTGTGCGGTACCCGTTGCTGGGTGGTGAGTTCTCTGGGGGGGGATCCCTCATTCTCGGCAGCAGCTAGGGTGGACAGCGTGCTGGACCTTGGTCCTTGTGTCACACATATGGGTCAGCAACTGGTGCCCCTGCACCTGATGTGTCAGTGGATGCCATGTCGGCAGTCCTGGAGGCCTTTGTTGCCAGGGTGGAAGCGGCGAGTGGGAACTCGGGGATAAAAAGCGCCCCCTCACCCCGCCATCTTCCGGGGCTCATGGCCAGGATTCTGATACATCAGAGGCCACGGACCGTGGCCATTCTGATAGTGAGGATGACTCTCCAAGACTTAGACTGGGAGGGTTTATTGGCAGAAATCAGAATTCTTCAAAAAGGCTATGTGTGAACACACTGCAAAGTATATTCTCATGGGCAATACATTTAAAAGGTTAAAAATAAAACTTATGTGGCTCACAGGCATTTATAGGAGAGCTTTTAAAAAATTTGAAAAATCCAGGAACACTATCATTGTTTAACCACTTCCATACCAGGCACTTACGCAACTTCCTGCCCAAGCCAATTTTCAGCGTCATTACTGTCATAATTTGAATGACAATTGCGCGGTCATGCTACTCTGTACCCAAACAATTTTTTTTTATAATTTTGTTCCCACAAATAGAGCTTTCTTTTGGTGGTATTTGATCACCTCTGCGGTGTTTTTTTTTTGCGCAAAAAATACAAAAAGACAGAAAATTTGAAAAAATAAATAAGTTTTCTTTGTTTCTGTTATTTTTTTTGTAAATAAGTAAATTTTCTACTTCAATGACGGGCACTGATATGGCGGCTACACTGACGGGCACTGTTAAGGAGGCACCAATGAGGTGGCACTGATGAGGTTAGACTGATAGGCGGCACTAATGGGCACTAAAAGGCGCCACTGATGTGCACTGCTAGGTGGAACTGGTAGGCGACACTAATGGGCACCAAGAGGTGGCACAGATGGGCACCAATGATGGATACTTATGGTGGCAGTGATTGGTACATATGGTGGCACTGATAGGTGACATGGATGGGCACTGATGGTCACTGATAGGTGGGCACAGATGGACACGGATGCGCACTGATAGGTGGCACTAATGGACACTGGATGGCACTGATGGGTGGCATTGCAGGGCATCATTGATTTGCGGTCTTTCACAATGGTGCCAATCAGTGCCCATTTGTGGGCACTGATTGGCACATATTTGGCATCAATTTTCATATGTGAATGGCCATGTGGGATGTACCTGGCCATCTACATGCTTGTGACTTCCTTGGTGGTCCTGGCGGCTTCCCTGGTGGTCCAGTGTGGCATCCCCTGTCAGGAGAGCCGCCGATCGTCTCTCCTCTACTCGCATCTGTCAGACGCGAGTGAGGAAGGGCCGATCAACTGCTCTTCCTATTTACATCGTGATCAGCTGTGATTGGACATGGCTAATCATGTGGTAAAGAGTCTCCGCCGGAGGCTCTTTACCGAGATCGGAGATGCAGGGTGTCAGACTGACACCCCGCATCATCGATCGCCGCGCTGCGCGCCGGCATGTTATCCTGCAGGACGTCAATAGATGTCCAGTCAGGATTTCACAACCACTTCCCGGATGTCATTTGTCTATTGACCGGGAGGGAAGTGGTTAAATGTTACAACGAATATAACAGAATATGTAAAAAGGAAATCAAGGCTGCAAAAATTCAAAACAAAAATTAAGATTGCAAACCACTAAGACAAATCCAAAGAAATTATTCAAATACATTGCCTTGAAAAAGTATTCATACCGCTTGAACATTTCCACATTTTGGCATGTTACAACCAAAAACATAAATGTATTTTATTGGGATTTTATTTGATAGACCAAGTGGAAAGAAAATGATAAAAGGTTTTCAATTTGTTTTACAAATAATCAATACTTTGTAGAACCACCTTTCACTGCAATTACAGCTGCAAGTCTTTTTGTGTATGTCTCTACCAGCTTTGCACATCTAGAGAGTGAAATTTTTTCCCATTCTTGTTTGCAAAACGAAAGAAGAAAGAAGACCCCCTGCTCCAGGTGAGTGCACTGTGCAATCAATGTCCTCTCAGAACCAAATGGGTGCTGGCAATGCACGAAGCAAACTTAAAACAAAGATATGGACAGCCGCACACCAAAAAAAAATTAAAAAGGTAACCTTTGCAAAACAGCTCAAGCTCTGTCAGATTGGATGGAGAGCATCTGTGAACAGCAGTTTTCAAGTCTCACCACAGATTCTCAATTGGATTTAGGTCTGGACTTTGAATGGGCCATTCAAACACATGAATATGCTTTGATCTAAACCAGGGATCCTCAAACTACGGCCCTCCAGATGTTGTGGAACTACACATCCCATGAGGCATTGTAAAACCCTGACATTCACAGACATGACTAGGCATGATGGGAATTGTAGTTCCTGAACAACTGGAGGGCCATAGTTTGAAGACCCCTGATCTAAACCATTCCATTATAGCTCTGGCTGTATGTTTAGGGTCATTGTCCTGCTGGAAGGTGAGTAGAACAGAAAAACCATATCTCGAGCGCTAAATCAAAAATACATATCGGGCCAAACTCACTCTTTGCGCCGGCTTATCTGTTTTCTGTATGCAGAAAACAAGATACGCCGGTTTGCTGCAAAGACTCGACAGGAGTAATTGTATTACACCGTCGGATCTTAAAGGCAGTTTTAAAATGGCCACCGGGGGAGTTCTCGCTGATTTACGCCGAGAATATGTAAATCAGCGAGATACGGCAAGTCACGAACGTACGCAGTCACTTTACGACGTTTACGTAAGGGTTTTCCCAGCGTAAACATAAAGCAACAAAAAACAGGCGCATCCTATGTTAAGTATGGACGTTGTGACCGCGTCGAATTGGAAAAGTTTTACGTCGTTTGCATAACTCGTCCGTGAATGTAGATTGACGTCATTGACGTTCACGTCGAAAACACCGTTATAATTTGGAGCATGCGCACTGTGATACATTGACGGCCGGCGCATGCGCAGTACGTTCGCCGCGGGATCGCACCTATTTTAAATACTACACGCTCCCTACCCGCCCAATTATAATTCCGCCGGCCCATTTACGCTACGCCGTCACAACTTTAGGAGCAAGTGCTTTGTGAATACAGTATTTACACGTAAAGTTTTGGCGGAGTAACGTAAATGAGAAACGTTACGCCGGAATAAAGAACCGCTCGCCATCCTGAATCTGGCCCATTGTGTCCATGCAATGATAGAAGAAAAATAATGTTTATTGCACTGAAACACCTTGAGAAATTCCACCAGTCCTCTATAATAAAGAAGGTACAATTCGCCAGCATAGTCTGTGTGATGGAGAAATAAAACAGTCAGACAGCCTTACAATACACTGCACGTGTGAACCACAGGTACAGCTCCACTGGCAGGGGGAGGGGGCGTGTGGAGCCCAGGGACACTGAAACAATGTTTATTCATATATCGTATTGTAAGACTATCTGACTGTTTTATTTCTCCATCACACAGACTATGCTGGCGAATTGTACCTTCTTTATTATAGAGGACTGGTGGAATTTCTCAAAGTGTTTCAGTGCAATAAACATTATTTTTCTTCTATCATTGCATGGACACAATATAGTTTTTTGATTTAGAGCTCGAGATATGGTTTTTCTGTTCTGCTTACTATTGTTCACATCACTCCTGATGTGCTATACCATATAGCTGCTCCTCAATGCCTGGCAGAATCTTCTGTTAATTACAGCCCATAACTGATCTAGTCTTCACTTTTTTTTCATATAACCTTTCCTGTTATTGGCGCCAAACTTATTTTGTTGTTTGCTGCTGTAAGGTGAACCTCCTCTCCAGTCTCGAGTTTTTTGCTTAAAAGTTTTCTTCTAAGATTTCCCTGTATTTGCCTTCATCCATCTTCCCATCAACTCTGACCAAATTCTCTGTCCCTGCTGAAGAAAAGCACCCCCACATGATGTGTGTTCAGGGTGATGTGCAGTTTTCCGCCACACATAACGTTTTGCTTTTAGGCCAAAAAGTTAAATGTTGGTCTTATTTGACCAGAGCACCTTCTTCCACGTGTTTGCTGTGTCCCCTACATGACTTCTCGCAAACTGCAAACTGGACTTCTTATGGCTACTTTTCAACAATGGCTTTCTTCTTGCCATTCTTCCAAGGTCAGATTTGTGGAGTGCACAACTAATAGTTGTCCTGTGGTCAGAATCTCCCACCTAAACTGTGGATCTCTGTAGCTCCTCCAGAGTTACCATGTGCCTCTTGGCTGCTTCCCTGATAGATGCTCTACAGTCAGTTTATGTGTGTCTTGGGAGGTTTTCAGTTGTGCCATACTCTTTCCATTTTCAGTTGATGGATTGAAAAAAGCTCCTTGAGATGTTCAAAGCTTGGGATATTTTTTTTATAACCTAACCCTGCATTAAACTTCTCCACAACTTTATCCCTGACCTGTCTGGTGTGTTCCTTGGCTTTCATGATGCTGTTTGTTCACTAAGCTTCTCTAACAAACCTCTGAGGGCTTCACAGAACAGCTATATTTATACTGAGATTCCATTACAGACAGGTAGACTATATTTACTAATGAGGTGACTGCTGAAGGCAATTGGTTCCACTAAATTTTGGTTAGGGGTATCAGAGTAAAGGGGGCTGAATACAAATGCACGCCACACTTTTTTCAGATATTTATTTGTAAAAAAAAAATTGAGCCATTTATAATTTTCCTTCCACTTCACAATTATGTGCCATGTTGTGTTGGTCTATCACGTAAAATCCCAAAAATATACATTTACATTTTTGGTTGTAACATGACAAAATGTGAACATTTTTAGGGGTATGAATACTTTTTCAAGGCACTGTATATTAATAATAAAAAGGTCAGGTCTGAGCATGTAGGCCCTTTACAAAATGATACAAACAAATGGCCACTGCCCTCACCTATAACTGGCCTGTATACTGTGAGAAGGGATAATTCTATCTGGACAGTAAGTTGAGCTGGGAATTTCTTTGTTTTTGTTTTGCCTTTACAAAATAATCTGGCGTGGGTGACTGGGGACAAAGAGAAGGCAAATATATTAAAGCGGATGTCCGCTGAAAAAAAAATATTAAAAGCCAGCAGCTACAAATACTGCACCTGCTGACTTTTAATATTAGGACACTTACCTGTCCTGGAGTCCAGCGCCGTCCGCAGCAGAGGACAAGCGATCGCTCGTCACTCTGCTGCCCCCCTGCCATCCTCGGTGAGGTTCCCTGCGGCGCATGCGCGAGTCGTGCTACGCCTGCCGATTGGCTCCCGCTGTGTACTGGGAGCCGAGTGTTCCCAGAACACAACGGGGGGGACGGGAGGTGACGTCATGCCTGCAGTTTACCCGAGACTGTGTGGCCGGAAGTGGGTGCAAATGCCTGTCTTTAGACAGGTATCTGCACCCCCCTGAAAGGTGTCAAATGTGACACCGGAGGAGGGGAGGGTTCCGATCAGCGGGAGTTCCACTTTAGGGTGGAGCTCCGCTTTAAATACCTTCTTCAGCTCTGTGTATACATAGGAGTGTGGGAGATCTCATGTCCATAATGGGGATGATATTGCCTCAAATAATCCACTATGGCTTAAAATTGATATGGTCCAGAAATATTTAGACAGAATAAAGGTGAATAAAGCACTTGGGCTTGATTTTAGGGACTTTTTATTGACATGCATAGTACTACTGAATTGGTGTAAAGCCAATCTGGTGCCTATATTTAAAAAGGGATCAAAGTCTTTACCAAGTAACTATAGACCTGTTAGTTTAACTTCTATGGTTGGGAAGATACTGGATAGTATAATAAAAGACAACATAGATGAGTTCTTGCTAAAAAAAAGTATTTTAGTTTAATCTTCATTTATTTGATCAAAAAAATTGCATACAGATAATATTCCAAGTCAAATGAGATTAGAAAGTGTGATAAGAGCTAGTACAGAGATCTTTATAAAACAAAATAAGAAGCTATTCGACAAAATATGAACAAATGTGTGTTGATATCAACATAAGGAACAGTAGTAGACTAGAAGTCACTAAAGAAAAGTGTAAAACTTATATTTGTGGATTTAAGTTTAAATTTCATGCTTATGCTGCAGGGGTCACTTAGGTGTAATACACATCTTTGACAGTTGTTCAAGACATAGGAAAAAAAAGATGGAAAAAATAAATAACAGAGAGGGTAAAATAGCGTTTGAAGCTCGAATACAGAAGGAGAAAGCGTATATATTCTTTCAAGGGGTGTGTGTTCAGTCACCTGTGGTCCAGGTGAGGAGGAAGAGTACCATGAAGTCCAGGTTAACAAAAACTATTGTTCCCTACATGCCTCCTGCACCAACAGACATTCAAGGTCCCTGAGACAACCTCAGTGGCCCACTCCCCAAGAGAAGGTATGCTGGTCGATCCCCAATGGCGGGACCGTTCTAGCTGCAGACAAGAAATGGCACAAACTTATTTTTTGATGGATTTAAAGGGTCCCGGAAGTCTTGACAAGAGAGCTACTTCAGACAAGGGTTGAATAGATGTCGAGAGAGAAGAGTTACAGGGGAAACATTCCCACTGTGAAGAGACACAGGCAGACCATGCTGCTTAATAAGGGATACATTTTGAAATATATAGAAAATATATTAATACAAAAAAGGGGGCCATGACCAAGTACCCACCACCAGCACCAACATCATTTTAAAATTAGACAACGTCTGTTGAATAGAGGTCGCCAATAATTTGCAGTATAGGTCAAAATTATCTGATAGGTGGGCATTCCCACTATACATGGATTATGGTTGTTAGACATAAGCTTTGGGAGCTAAACAAATTACAGGCAGACAGTCTGTAGGTCGTGGAAGAAAACAGGAACTGAACTTTATTATTACTTCTTGTACATAGACAAAACATGAACTAGCAAACGTAACACTGCCATCTAGTGATCATATAATGTAATAGGCACACAGCAATGACATTTAGTAGATGTTGCTCATATAATACAAACCTTGTATGCTAACACCCACACTCAACAACTACTATCTATGTCAATCCCATTTCTGATCTAAGATCAACAAATCTGTTTCTAGCTAGTGGTTTTGTCAAAACATCAGCAATCATTTTTTCCGTTTCACAATACACAAGTTCAATCACTTTCTGATCAACTAAGTCATGAATGTAATGATGTCTGACATCGATGTGCTTGGTTCTTCCATTAATCTTCTCACTTGTTGCAAGCTTAATGCAACCCTGATTATCCTCAAATAAGACGGTAGGTTCTGATGTTGCTTCTCCAAGATCCTTGAGTAATTGTTGTAAACACACAACTTCTTGACTGGCATAAGCTGCAGATATGTATTCAGCTTCTGTAGAGGACAATGCCACTGACATCTGTTTCTTGCTGGACCATGATATAGGACTGTCTCCCAATTTTAATAAGTAACCACTTGTGGATTTGCGTGTGCTGTGATCACCTGCCCAATCGGAGTCCACATATCCCACGAGGTTTAAATCACCACTTGCTGACAGTTTCAAATTTAAGTCTTTTGTCTGTTTCAGATATCTCATAACTCTTTTGATCGCATTCCAATCTCTTAGACGTGGTTTATCAACTCGCCTGCAAAGAAGAGACATGCTGGCTGCAATGTCTGGACGTGTAGTGGTTGCAATGTAGAGAAGTGCCCCCACTGCTTGTCTGTATTGTTCATTGGATGTGAGAAGATCATCTTCTCCTTCTAACTTTGGATAGGCTGTGTCCATAGGTGTGCTTGCTCCTTTCGCCTCTGTCATGTTGAATTGCTGAAGAATAGATTCAATTTTTGCACTCTGATTCAACAGGAAACTTCCATCTTTCTCACGCTGGATGTCAATTCCAAGATAATATGTCACTTCACCTAGGTCTTTAGTTTCAAAGTGCTTGTTGAGTACTCCTGTTAACTTTGCAATTTCATTGTTATTTTTGTGAGCAATGATCAGGTCATCAACATAAATTAGCAGATACATCCAATCAGTGTCTACTTGTTTAGCGTATAGGCACGGATCAGCTTTGCTTCTTGTAAATCCTTCATTTAGTAGAACTTGATTAATCTTCAGGTTCCATGCTCGAGCTGATTGTTTAAGGCCATAAAGAGATTTATTCAACTTGCAGACAAGATGCTCTTGTCCCTTTTTCAAATATCCTTCTGGTTGTGACATGTAAATTTCTTCTTCAATATCACCATTAAGAAAAGCTGTCTTAATATCGTGATGTTTCACAATCATTGTACGCATGGCAGCCACTGTCATTAGTGTTCTGAAAGTACTTTGTTTAGCAACTGGAGCAAAAGTAGCATCATAGTCCTCACCGAACTTCTGTGAGTAACCTTTAGCAACCAGCCTTGCCTTGTACCGACAGACTTTCCCTTCAGAGTTACATTTGGTTTTAAAAACCCATTTACATCCTATGGCATGTTTACCTTGAGGTAGCTCTGAAAGTGTCCATGTCTGGAGATCTTCGAGTGATGTCATTTCTTCATCAGCGGCTTTATTCCATACTTGTTTCTCATGCATTGGCAGTTTCTGCATCTCTTTCCATGAACCTGGTTCAGTTTGAACAGCTCTGCGAGCTATGTAAGATAAACGTTCAGCTGGAACACCTTTATTGATTCTGGTTGATTTTCTGACTGAAGGTATTTCTGGTTCAGATTCAGGTTTTGATTCTTCTGTAGTAATTTCTATTTCTGTATCACTTTCCTTATTTTCTTGAGTGACTGATGTTGATTCTTTCTCAGTTTGAATAGTTTGTGTCTGTTGTTCAAACTTTGAGCACATAGAGGTTTCATCAATAATCACACTTCTGCTGACTGTTACCTTGTTCGTGTCTTGATGTAAAATCCTGTATCCTTTTTGAGATTCACTGTACCCCACAAGTACACCTTCTTTTGCACATGCATCCCATTTTGTACGTTTTTCTTTTGGAATGTGTACATAGGCTTTACTTCCAAAAATTCTGATGTGTCTTAAATCTGGTTTCCTTTTGTTCCATAGTTCATATGGAGTTTTTGTTGTTGCTTTTCCCGGCAAACGATTTTGAAGATAACATGCAGTTGTGATAGCTTCTCCCCAGAATGTAGTTGGCATATCAGCATCAAATAGCATGCTCCTCCCACTTTCACACAGTGTGCGGTTCATTCTCTCTGCAACTCAATTTTGCTCCGGGTTATATGGAACTGTTGTCTGGAACATAATTCCATGCTTCCTGAGAATGGCTTGTGTTTTACCACTTGTATATTCTGAGCCATTGTCTGTTCGTAGTACTCTGGGCATTCTGCCGAAAATATTATTTACTTGAGCGAGATACTGTTCTAATTTCTCTGGCACTTCATCCTTGTTGTGAAGTAGAAATACTGTGGTATATCTGGAGTATTCATCAATGAAGGTCAGGAAGTACTTTTTCTTTCCTGGAGTCATAGTTTTCATTGGACCACAAAGATCTGAATGTATTAAGTCCAGAGGTTTTTGAACTTTGCTGTTGGTCTGCTTGGGAAAAGGTGTCCTTGCCATTTTTCCTTTAATACAGCTGGTACAAATCATTGTGTGATCACATGGATTAATCTTAATACCGCTTGCATAGTTATTCTCAACTATTTTCTTTATTGTATCAGAATTTCTGTGTCCCAATCGTCTGTGCCAAGTGTGGATGCAGTTTGAATGTTTATCCTCTTTGGCTATTTTAACCATTTCACTGCAGTTCAACTGATATAGTTCATCTATGATTTTAGCCTTTGCAAGCAAGCAATCCCCTTTTGTTATGATACAACTGTCACCCTGAAATGTGACTACATTGCCTTGGTTAGTGAGTTTCTTTACTGACAAAAGGTTGCTTTCAAGATCTGGCACATACAGAACATTCCTCATATGGATCTTTTTAGTGATATCTGGAGAGATAGGACAGTATAGAAAGCCATCTCCTATTCCCACTGATTTCATGAGTTGTCCATTAGCTGTAGTTATCCCTTCTGTTTTGCTTTCATCAAGCTGAGCGAAGAAACTTTGGTTATTTGTCATGTGACTTGTAGCGCCTGAGTCCACACACCATGCTTGCACAGTGGTGACACAATTTTTGGATCCGAATGCATACTCCTTTGTTTCTATGACATTCTTAGCTTGTTGGAATGCACTTTGTTTTTGCATTCTAGCTTTCCAGATTCTACAATCTGCTTTTAGATGTCCTGGTTTCTTGCACACAAAGCATTCCCGCTTTTCTAGCTGCACGTTACTGTGTTTATTTTTGTATCTTGTCTTTAAAGCCGTCTCTGAACACACACTCACAGTACTCATGCTTTCAGTTTTGCGCTTGTATTCATCCACAAGCTTGCCTTTAACATATTCCAGTGTCAGATCATCATCTGGACGTGCATCTAGTGCTGTGACAAGTGTCTCATAACTTTCAGGAAGTCCACTTAATAATAGCGCTGCAACATGAAAATCTTTCATCTCTTCTCCAATCCCTCGCAGTCTCTCCACCATCTCTAAGGTCTGTCTTATATAGTCCTGCATGTCCTGGTCTTTCTGTAGCTTAGTCTGATAGAGCTTTCTGATTAAATACAGTTTATTGCTGAGATTAACTCTTTCATGTGCTTTCTGTAACTCTTCCCACATGTCTTTAGCAGTTTGACAGTTACATATATGTATGATTTGATCATCATCTATGCACAGGGAGATTGTGCTTTGCGCCTTCTGATCTCTGTCTAACCACTCCTCTGTGGGCTGTGCAGGTCTTTGTTCATTTATGCATTTCCACGTACCTTCTCTTATAAGCAGCATTTTCATCTTGAATTTCCAAGATTGGTAGTTCTGATTTGTCAGATTTGCAATGGAAAACTTTGCTGAGGGGATAGCAGCTGTTTGTCTTTCTGTTGCTGTCTTCTGCACTCAATTGCTCTAGCTCACTGTATCTGGCTATATCCAGGGGTAATCTGTATTATATCCTGGGCTTCTGTAACATGCTCTGGGCCCATAACCTGTTAGACATAAGCTTTTGGAGCTAAACAAATTACAGGCAGACAGTCTGTAGGTCGTGGAAGAAAACAGGAACTGAACTTTATTATTACTTCTTGTACATAGACAAAACATGAACTAGCAAACGTAACACTGCCATCTAGTGATCATATAATGTAATAGGCACACAGCAATGACATTTAGTAGATGTTGCTCATATAATACAAACCTTGTATGCTAACAATGGTACCCTTGGAGGAACAACAGCGCCAACAAGTATCAGGCATAGAACGGTTAAGGTGGTGCAATACGGTCAGGCACCTATACCATCTGGTGGTCACCTTGAACCCTGTTTCTTGGTGTTTTGGAAGCTAGGGAAAGTTTATGGGTTAGAGTGAAACATTTCAGCCAATCAGAAGGGGGAATAGAATGATGTAGCTCAGATTCCCAGACCTGAGTATAAGGCGGTAGATTGGGAGATATTGCCGATTGTTTAGCTTGCGCCTCTGAGAGAGAGAAGGATATATATATATATATATATATATATATATATATATATATATATATATATATATATATTAGGGTTGTGGAAATTAAAGATTAATTCCTCGCTTAATCGTTAATTCTTTTAATCGATCAAAATTATTTTGATCGGTACTAGTGGTGCAACGGATCTTAAATGATCTGTGATCCGAACGGGTCACCATATGCGGATCAGCACACCATGTGATTCGCAGAGCTCCGCTGCTGCCTCGGCCATAGGAAAGGCTGTGGCTTCAGCCTAGCTCCTGAAGCGGCATCCATCTTGGTTCATGCCTAGAGCCTAGAGCAACGTGCTGACTTCATCACCCGGCCTCAACTGCTCGTGTTTGGCCGGCTTCTCTGGTAAGACTAAGCGAGCACTAATCTTCATATACAATAGGGGAAGATGTGGACCTGATTACAGTGGGGAGATGTCTGTGGATTACAGTGAGGAGATGTCTGAGTGAGTGAGTAACTTGTATAGCGCTACAATTGCGAACTAAATCGCCTCAAGGCGCTTTGCATTCAGTGTCGCCCTGATCCTTCAGAAGAGGTGGGTCTTTCGTTTTTTCCTAAAAGCCCGATGGTTGTCTTCCCTGTGGATGGTCGTGGGTAGAGCGTTCTCAGAGCTGAAGTCCTTGGACTGCAAATCTTCAATCTCCCTTAGATTTGTAGTAGGATTTGGGTATTTGGAGGAGGTTTAGGTTGGTTGACAGGAGCACGCGATTGGTGATGTAGGGTTTTATTTTCTTGCTTAAGTATTGAGGAGCATTTCCTTGTGCGCATTCCTGAGTGAGGCAGAGGGTCTTGAATGTGACCCGATCCTTTACGGTTAGCCAGTGGAGGGACCTCAAGACCGGGGAGATTGGTTCCCACGGTTTTTTACCTGTTACCAGTCTGGCTGCTGTGTTCTGGACAACTTGTAGATGCAAAATCTGGTATTTGGGTAGTCCTAAGTAGAGGGAGTTTGCGTAGTCGAGTCGGGAATTGATGATTGTTCCAACCACTACTGCTGTAGCCTCTTCCGGGATAAAGGGGATGAGTCTACGCAGCAGGCGGAGAAGATGGTGAGAACCGCTGACTACTGCTCCTATTTGTGCGTCCTTCGTCATGTCTGAGTCAAAGATGACTCCGAGAATTTTGAATTTGTTGCTTGGGGTGATGGTTAGTCCAAGGACGGTGGGTGGTGTCCATGTGGTCCTAGAATTAGTTTTTATGATTTGCGTGAAGGACAACAAGTTCTGTTTTGGATCCATTGAGTTTTAGTGAGCTTTCCGTCATCTAATTATCGATCAGAGCAGTGGCGGCTGGTGCTCAAATTTTTTGGGGGGCGCAAACAAAAAAATAAAAACAATTGCAGGCTCACTGTACCTATCAAATGCAGCCACTGTGCCATCAAACGCAGCCACTGTGCCATGCCATCAAATGCAGCCACTGTGCCATCACTTGTCACCACTGTGCCATGCCATCAAACACAGTCACTGTGCCATGCCATCAAACGCAACCACTGTGCCATAAATTGTCACCACTGTGCAATGCCATCAAATGCAGTCACTGTGCCATGCCATCAAACGCAGCCACCGTGCCATCAAAACGCAGCCACTGTGCCGTGCCATCAAAACGCAGCCACTGTGCCGTGCCATCAAAACGCAGCCACTGTGCCATGCCATCAAAACGCAGCCACTGTGCCATGCCATCAAAACACAGCCACTGGGACATGCCATCAAAACAAAGCCACTGTGCCATGCCATCAAATGCAGTCACTGTGAAATGCAATCAAGCGCAGCCACTGTGCCATCAATTGTCGCCACTGTGCCCCCAATTGTCGCCACTGTGCCCCCAATTGTCGCCACTGTGCACCCAATTGTAGCCACTTGGCCCCCAATTGTAGCCACTTGGCCCCCAATTGTCGCCACTGTGCCCCCAATTGTAGCCACTGTGCCCCCAATTGTAGCCACTGTGCCCCAATTGTCGCCACTGTGCCCCTAATTGTAGCCACTGTGCCCCCACTTGTCACCACTGTGCACCCAATTGTCACCACTGTGCCCCCACTTGTAGCCACTGTGCCCCCACTTGTAGCCATTGTGCCCAGTACCCCCCTGGCACTTACCTTTCTGCCTTCTACCGTCCCTTGATGTCCCTCGTCCCGCCCTCGATGACGCTTCAGCCAATTAGGTTACTGATTACCATAATCGGATTACCTGATTGGCTGAGACAGTCTTATCCTCGGAGAGCACGGCCGGTACGTCCCGAGGATAAGCTTCAGGAAGCAGACGACAGCCCCAGGGCTGTACTCGGAAAGCCTATCAGAGCCAGCGGCTCTGATAGGCACTTCCACACAGCCAGTCAGCTGCCGCTATTTAGCTGACCGGCTGTCACGTACCTTACCAGAGGCCGAAGTGCCGAGAGGGCTTCCCTTGCAACTCGAGTGCAGAACGCCCCCTGGAGGTGAGACAGGGGACGCTACGCCCAGGGGTGCAGGAGTTGCCGGCTGCGACTTGCTGGAGCGATGTTGGGGATCAGATGTGCACCAGGATACGTGGTCCGACAGGAGTACCACGGAAGTACCAGAAGAGGCAGGAAACCCAGGGGCGGAGTCAGGAGCCGAGCCGGTAGTCATGCACAGAAAGCAGGGAGTGACTGGATAAGGATAATCCGAGAGACAAGCCAGGGGTCATGCACAGGGAAATCTTGGTCAGGTAAGCCGGGTAGTCAACAGGAACAAGGATTCAGGATAAGGTCAAAGACTGACGATCATGCAGCAGTTTGGTGACTGCTGCAGCAAGGTTTAAAAAGGCACTGACGCCAGGAGTCCCGCCCGCATTGCGTGCGTAATGGTGCGCGCGCATGCGCAGTAAAGAACAATGTATTTGTTGTGTTGTTGCCCGTATGCGCGCGCATGCGCCTTGCGCTCGTATTCGCGGGCATTATGCTCGTATGAGCGCATGCGCCTTGTGCTCGTATTTGCGGGCATTGTGCTCGTATGTGCGCGCATGCGCACTGTGCTCATAGGTCCGTGCTGGGGAGGTCTGCCAGTTCTTCCCCGGTCAATTCCCTGACACCGGCGCTCAATGTCCGGTCAGCTGAATAGTGGGCGGCAGCGGCGAAAATATACAATGTATGAATCTGTATATTTTACTGGCTGTAAGCGATCCAGAGGGGGCGGCGTTCCAGCGTCCCTATGGACGCACCGCCACTGGATCAGAGTGAGGCATTTTCCTAGTTCATGATATTGGTCTTTTTTGTTGGTGATTCGAAAATAAAGTTGCGTGTCATCGGCATAAGAGTGGTAGCGCAGGTCCTGTTTGCTGATGATTTTGAGGGGTAGATAGATGTAGATGTTGAAGAGTACAGGCGAAAGGGGCGATCCTTGAGGGACTCTGCATGTAATGGTCCGTGTTTCTGACGTGAAGCCTCCTAGTTTCACTGTCTGTGATCGATTTTCTAGGAAAGGATGCGAACCACGGTAGGGCCGAGTCCGAGACTCCGGCTACTTCTTTGAGTCGAGTGAGCAGGGTGTTGTGGTCTACCGTGTCAAAAGCTGCACTGAGATTCTGAAGCACTAGGAGACAGGATTCTCCGTCATCTGCTGCTTCGAGGGCGTCATCCCATATCTTGAGGAGTGCGGTTTCTGTCCCGTGGCCTGGGCGGAAACCTGATTGAAGTGGGTCTAGGAGTTTGTGGGCGTCCAGATTGGGTTGTAGCTGTTGTACTACTGCTTTCTCCATGATCTTAGAGATGGTGTTAAGGCTTGTTACTGGTCTGCGATGGTTTGGGTCTTTAGGGTCGAGGTGGGGTTTCTTTAGGATGGGTTTTTTTTTTTTTTTTTATGTTTTTTTTTATTTATTTTATTTTTTTTATCAATAATAGTTTTATTTAGAAATTTCAAACACACGTATACATGTAAGATCATTCACATAAGCAACAACTAGTGGAGTGGTCATTACTCTACATGACAGTGTCCAAGGCTTTATCTGACTCGCTGTGTACCTTCATACAAGGCAGCTAAGAGTCTGAAGTGATTCACAGCCACATAGACCAGTTAAGTGGAAGGTACAAGAAAAGAACAAAAAAAAATAAAACATACGTCAGCGCATCAGTATACTAGTGAACAATCTAGAAACAACCGTGATTGCACGGGAAAAGATAAGAAGAGAGGAAAAGAAATAGCAAGAAGAAGAAGGGGAGGAGGTTGATAGGGGGAGGAGGGGGATAGGGGGAGGCAGGGAAGGAGGGGGGGGGAAGGGGAATGGGATGGTAAATCACCAGTGTGGTCTAGGTACCTGATCAGGGTGTCTCCTCCCGACGGTGCCAAAGCTCCCAAACCTCGTCGTGGGCCTCCAATCTGTCCATCATTCTGGCCAGGATGGGTTTTTATGCCTTGCTTGAGGTAGCTCAAAAAAAAAAAAAAAACTTCTTTAAATGATTGGTTTATGATGTGCGTTATAGTGGGTGCCAAGATGTCGGTAAATTTTTTCAGGAGTTTTGTAGAAATGGCCATTAGATGATGTGTTGTCTCGGAGGCTTATGATGATGTTTTTGGTGGTGTCGATGGTAATTGGGACCAGCGAAAAATTTGTCGATCGATAGCAGACTATTTGTTTTGATTTCTTCTTCTTGCTTTGTCTGAATGGGGTTTGTTGTTTTTTTCTGTTGAATTATTACACAAATATTTTCGATTTTGTCAATAAAAAAATCAGATAGTTCATTACATAATTCTTGAGTTTCGTTTGCTGGGGGCTCTAAGCAGGTAGGGTTCATAGTCTGAGTGACGGAGACGGTTTAGGGCTTTTGAGATGGTGTTTGAGAAGTGTTCTTTTTTTTGCTTTAAAGATCGCTTTGTGGTAATTCTTGGTGAGGGCTTTGTAGTTTGTGTGGTTTTTCTTTTGATGGGTTTCTCCTCCAGGCTCCTTCCGCTCTTCTGCGTTCTTGTTTCAGTAGAGTAAAGAGTACACACAATCGAAAATGGACCGATGGACTGTTTTCATCGGACAAATGATCGTGTGTGGGCCCCATCGTTTTTTTTTTTTTTTTTTTTAAATATAACATGTTTTAAAATGTTCCTATGGATAAAAAAAAAACATTGTCTGTGTGGAACTCCATTGGAGAAAAATCCACGCATACTCAGAATCAAGTCGACGCATGCTCGGAAGCATTGAACTTAATTTTTCTCAGCACGTCGCAGTGTTTTATGTCACCGCGTTGGACACGGTCGGATTTTTGACTGATGGTGTGTAGGCAAGACTGATGAATATCAGCTTCATCGGATATCCAACGAAAAAATCCATCGGATTAAATTCCATCAGATATCCGATTGTGTGTACAGAGCATAAGAGTGTCGTTAAACCAGTGCAAGTTGTCTTTCCGGGTTAAGAGCTCTGCGTTTCGGCTGTTTGTAGTAATGCTTTGTTTAAGGCGTTGAGTGTTTGTCCCGTTGAGTGGTTTTGATTTGGTACTTTTTATTTTGGTCAATGTGTGGTTTAGAAGAGCTCGGAATGTAGTTTCTTCTGTGATCTTGCCCAGTGTATTGTTGTTGAGAGTTTTGGTTTTTGGAGGATGGTATTGGTGGTTAATATAAATTTGATGGTAAAGGCCTGTTGTCCAGAGTGTTGATGCCCATATTTTGTTTGAAGATGAGGTCAAGAATGTGACCTGACACATGCGTGGGAGTATTTATTAGTTGCTGCAGACCTAGTTCTACGAGTTGGTCGATGCAGGCGGTGGCGATGGGGTCTTGGGTTGAGTTAGCCCAGAGGTTGAAGTCCCCGAGTAGCAGCAGGTTTTTGGTTTCCAAGGTGTATGACGAGATGAATTCGGTGAAAGGTGTGAGGAGATGCGTCTTTGGTCCCGGGGTCTGTAGCATAGCAGTATGTGAACGGTTTCCTCGAGTGTAGTTTGAAGTTGCAGCGTGAGTATTTCCATAAAAGGCAAAGAGTTCTGTAGAGTTGGTTTGATGAGAGAGAGGTGGGATTTGTAGACCACTGCTAGGCCTCCTTCTCTTTGTCCTATTCTATGCTCAGTTAGGATGCAATAGTTCTCAGGCACCAATTCTGTTAGAATGGAGTTACAGTCAGGTGTTAGCCAACTTTCTGTGATAAAGATGCAATCTGTGTTGTGTTGGATGATGAAGTTGTGGATTTCCTGTCTGTGATTGACTGTCGATCTTGTGTTGATCAAGGCACATGTTAGATGTTGTGAAAGAGATTAATTGACCCTGACACAATTTCAGGATTACCCATTCTGCTGGTTGATTTCAAATAATAAAATGACATGTGCAATCCAGACACAGAATCTACATCTCACCTTTTCCAGCTTTTCAGCCCAACAGTAAGTGACTAGGCCTTCCCATTTCTTTTATTGCCAAAATGACATCACAAAACATATGCATTCAATTGGTTCACATTATACATTTCACACCCACTGACCCTCCCAATCAGCCACTGAACCACCCCTAATACGCCCCCTTGTGAGCACATGTAAAAACCCTTTGTTCAAGGCTCAATCACAGGGGTTTCCCACTGAAGTCCACAGGAGCAACATTCCTTTCCCGATGGGATGAGCTAGAAGGGGGAGGAGAAGTCCACACTTAGCATTAACAGTTCTCTTGTTACAAGACTCTCAAAGTTTCTTCAGATCCAAAGACAAGGATTTCCTTTCAAAGTCACACAAACTCCAAGTGAAGAGTGAGGGGGAGGGGTGACTTCCTCTTGCAAGGCCATATCTGTTCTTTGGAATGAGGAGTCTAGGAGTGAGTGGGGGGGGGGGGGGGGTAGCAGCTCTTTCTGTTGTCTCTTTTTCCCAATGTTGAATTGTAACTTTAAAAAACATCATCTGATATAAAATCCTCAAGGAAAATAAAGCACTGTTGTGGTACATACTTTCATACATGCATGCATATATATACAGTGCGGAAAATAAGTATTTGAACACCCTGCTATTTTGAAAGTTCTCCCACTTGGAAATCATGGAGGGGTCTGAAATTGTCATCGTAGGTGCATGTCCACTGTGAGAGACATAATCAAAAAAAAAAATTCCAGAAATCACAATGTATGATTTTTTTAACTATTTATTTGTATGATACAGCTGCAAATAAGTATTTGAACACCTGAGAAAATCAATGTTAATATTTGGTACAGTAGCCTTTGTTTGCAATTACAGAGGTCAAACGTTTCTTGTAGTTTTTCACCAGGTTTGCACACACTGGAGGAGGGATTTTGGCCCACTCCTCCACACAGATCTTCTCTAGATCAGTCAGGTTTCTGGGCTGTCGCTGAGAAACACGGAGTTTGAGCTCCCTCCAAAGATTCTCTATTGGGTTTAGGTCTGGAGACTGGCTAGGCCACGCCAGAACCTTGATATGCTTCTTACAGAGCCACTCCTTGGTTATCCTGGCCGTGTGCTTCGTGTCATTGTCATGTTGGAAGACCCAGCCTCGACCCATCTTCAAAGCTCTAACTGAGGGAAGGAGGTTGTTGCCCAAAATCTCGCAATACATGGCCCCGGTCATCCTCTCCTTAATACAGTGCAGTCGCCCTGTCCCATGTGCAGAAAAACACCCCCAAAGCATGATGCTACCACCCCCATGCTTCACAGTAGGGATGGTGTTCTTGGGATGGTACTCATCATTCTTCTTCCTCCAAACACGGTTAGTGGAATTATGACCAAAAAGTTATCTTTTGGTCTCATCTGACCACATGACTTTCTCCCATGACTCCTCTGGATCATCCAAATGGTCATTGGCAAACTTAAGACGGGCCTTGACATGTGCTGGTTTAAGCAGGGGAACCTTCCGTGCCATGCATGATTTCAAACCATGACGTCTTAGTGTATTACCAACAGTAACCTTGGAAACGGTGGTCCCAGCTCTTTTCAGGTCATTGACCAGCTCCTCCCGTGTAGTCCTGGGCTGATTTCTCACCTTTCTTAGGATCATTGAGACCCCACGAGGTGAGATTTTACATGGAGCCCCAGTCCGAGGGAGATTGACAGTAATGTTTAGCTTCTTCCATTTTCTAATGATTGCTCCAACAGTGGACCTTTTTTCACCAAGCTGCTTGGCAATTTCCCCGTAGCCCTTTCCAGCCTTGTGGAGGTGTACAATTTTGTCTCTAGTGTCTTTGGACAGCTCTTTGGTCTTGGCCATGTTAGTAGTTGGATTCTTACTGATTGTATGGGGTGGACAGGTGTCTTTATGCAGCTAATGACCTCAAACAGGTGCATCTAATTTAGGATAATAAATGGAGTGGAGGTGGACATTTTAAAGGAAGACTAACAGGTCTTTGAGGGTCAGAATTCTAGCTGATAGACGGGTGTTCAAATACTTCTTTGCAGCTGTATCATACAAATAAATAGTTAAAAAATCATAAATTGTGATTTCTGGATTTTTTTTTTGGATTATGTCTCTCACAGTGGACATGCACCTACGATGACAATTTCAGACCCCTCCATGATTTCCAAGTGGGAGAACTTGCAAAATAGCAGGGTGTTCAAATACTTATTTTCCGCACTGTATATATTGTATATAAAAACAAATCAAAAGAATACAAAAGAGATTAAAAGAATATAAAAAGAGAAAACATTTTAAATAGGAATTTTAGAATAATCTATCACAGTTGTACTTAAAGCGATGACTTCCCGTTTTTGGTGGTTGATGGTTTATTCTTAGTAGTTGTTCTTTCTGTAGTGTTTTTTGAGTGGAGGTTAGTAGAGTTGAGGCAAAATTCCTTAGGCTGCGGAGGGTGTCAGCTGAGTACTTGATGATAAGCATGATCGGAGATGTGATGATACGATGATCCTACCAATGCAGCGACGATGATGATGATGTTAGGGTGATGATGCTCCTGGAGTTGCGGTTGATAATTGGATAGTGATGATGATGATGATGCGATGATACTGATGATGCTGCTGAAAATATGATACCCCAATCTAAACCACCCCCCCCTCAGTTGATCAAGAGGAAGGCAAAAAAAACAGCCGAGCCTGGCCAATTTGCTGCAGCAAGGGAAAGAAATCCTTCCTGATCCCTCTGGAGGCAATCAGGGAACCCTGGATCAAACTGTCTAAGATTGGTTACCCCTGGTTTACTTACCTAGCCGGTGTTGGAGCTAAGATAAGACGGTTGAAGGTGAGGATGATGTGGGGGGGTGAGATGGGGAAAAAAAAGGATCGCAGGGAAGGGTAAAGAGACCACTCAGGAGTACCAAGATGGCCACTACTTACCAGGCTGGATCCCTGGACTTCCTTCAGGTTGCTGATTGTGAGTGGCCCGGTGAGGGTTTCCTGTCCGATTAGGCAGTGCCTGTTGTGTCCTGAGATTTTTTATCCAGGGTGGCTGCTTGGGGTGGGTGGTAAAGCGTTCTCTGGCTATGGCTGGGTGGACCAAGAGGTCTATGGATATTATAGTGGGGGAGATGTCTGTGGATATTACAGTGGGGGAGATGTCTGTGGATTTTACAGTGGGGGAGATGTCTGTGGATATTACAGTGGGGGGAGATGTCTGTGGATATTACAGTGGCGGCTGGTGCTCAAAATTTTTGGGAGGGCGCAAACGGAAAAAAAAATTGGAGCCTCACTTTGCCCATCAAACGCAGCCACTGTGCCATCAAACGCAGCCACTGTGCCATCAAACGCAGCTACTGTGCCATGCCATTAAACACAGCCACTGTGCCATGCCATCAAATGCAACCACTGTGCCATGCCATCAAACGCCACTGCATCACGTGATCGGACCCGGAAGACACGGGCTGCACGTTCTAGAAGTCGGCCGGCTTGATTTCTTATGCTCCTTGATTTTATGGATGATGTAAGTGTACATCTATTTTTACTTTAATAAAATCCTATGGTTTTACACTATGCGAGTCCCTCTTCTCTCTGTATATACCTCTGACTGTGGCACGGCGAGAGGAATCCCACCAATGTGACCCGCTCGGATCGGTTATTAATACAGAAGGAATCCATTTGTTTATGCTGTGTTTGATCTCACAGATATCTATCCCTCTGGTAAGGGTCAGTGTTTACTGTGGTGGAGGTGCTTCTGTTCCCACTGTGTTTGGATTGTCCGTCAATCTCTCACTGAGGCTATCACTGATCACCATCATATAGATATGATTGGACTTTTCTTACATTATTAATTGTGTTTATTGATGGTATTTTCATTCACTGTTTTATGTGCATTTCGCTGTGGTTATTCTGATCTGCCATTCCACAGTGCCTTATATCATATTGTAGCACATGGACTTTCTTTATGCTTTTGTTTGTGGTTGTGGCATTCACTAATTTGTGTCACTTCATTCATTGTTTTATTCATTGATGTTGTGTATTAACTTCTCACTGTCTAGTCACAGTACACTTCACTTAGCGCGACTCCTTTCTTCTTTATTTCTGTTTATGTTGTATAACATATTTGAGTCGCCGCTCACCATTCACATTTGATTATTTTGGTAAGCACTGTATTTTTTCCACATGCTTCCATTAATGAATCGTGTGTCGAGTAACTTCGGAAGGAATTAGGAGCCCAAGACGAGTAGTCGGTAAGGTCCAAAGAAGGGCGCGGAGATCTATAGGTTTTATATGGCCCTCTAACTGGACCCATATCTTTTGAGGAATGGTACTGGACCCTTTGTTAGTTTTTCATCCATCCGTTGATGGATGAAAAATGGACATCAATGCATCTCTATGGAAAGATGGATGTAAATAGATGATCATCCATTTACATCCGTTTTCATCCGCTTCCGTGAACATCTGTTTTTTTGAACAGATGAAAGCCCTATTTTTCATGGAGGATAAATAGATGGAAATGGACAATCGGTCCGTTGTTGCATCCGTTTTTGCATTGGTTCTTAGGAGCAACCAGTCACTGTGGGGGAGGATTGTGGCGGAGAAAGGCAGGACAGGAAAAGAGCAGTATAGCAGTATACACAGTGAGGGGGCAGTGTGTCCAGGCAGGCTCCCGCACTTGTGTCCTGGTGGTGATAAATGCCTCCTATCAAAAAATGACGGGCTGGAACTGCGCATGCGCCTCGCATGCACACAACGGACCCTCGGAACAGCTGGGTTTACATCATCTCGCATTGCCAGGGCACATTCATGTATGAGAGGGGCAGATATTTACATGAAGGGGGTGGATATTTATATGATGGGCAGTGCTGGGGTTGGAATTTTTATTGGTGGTCAAACAAATCTTTAATATAGAAAAAGCCGCCCTTCAATTGACCAAACACGCCCCGCAAGCATTCAAAATGAATAGAAGATAAAGATTTATTTTGCAGATTTCTTTGGCCATTGATAAAAATTCCACCTCCAGCATTGCCCATCATTGAAAGATCTGACCCCTTCAAGTAAATATCCGCCCCTCACCTACATGAATGTGCTCGCCCACACGAGACAACAGCTGATCGTAAACTCAGCTCTTCTGTGGCTTCCTACGGCGCATGCGCAATTACCCCCCCCCCCCCCGGCACTATTACTAACCCGGCACTTTTCAACAGAACATCATGCCAATGCCATTCTCGGCTTTTAAATGTAATTGTGAGCTAATTTTTCCCTATATTTTATAGTGCCGAGAAGGAGCTGTCCTTAGAGCCCGCCACTAAATGAACCACTTCTGCCCCCAGAAGGATTTACCTCCTTAATGACCAGGCCATGTTATGCGGTACGGCACTCCGTAATTTAACTGACAACTGCGCGGTCATGCAACATTGTACACAAATAGAGCTTTTTTTTTTTTGCGTTATAAACAAAAACAGAGCGACAATTTAAAAAATATTTTTTTTTTTACTTTTTGCTATAATGAATATCCCCCAATTATATATTTTTAACAAATTTCTTCATCAGTATAGGCCAATATGTATTCTTCTACATATTTTTGGTAAAAAAAATAGCAATAAGCGTATATTGATTGGTTTGCGCAAAAGTTATAGCGTTTACAAAATAGGGAATATATTTAGGGCATTTTTATTATAATATTTTTTACTAGTTATGACGGTGATCAGCAATTTTTTTGTGGGACTGTGACATTGCGGTGGACAGATCAGACACTTTTTACACTTTTATGGTAAAAATAGCCACTGATTACTGTACTGTATAAATGGCACTGGCAGGAAAGGGGTAACACTGGGGGTTGATCAAGGGGTCAAGTGTTCTCTAGGTAGGTGTTTCTAACTGTGGGGGGAATGTACTGACAGGGAGTAGAGAGAGATCGCTGTTCCTGATCACTAGGAACAACAGTTTGTTTACATTGCCAGATCCCCCATTCTAGGTCTCTGAGGAGCATTTGCGGTGTGACAGGTGGACATCACGGCCCCCGGCTATGCTCATTGGCTCCGGCGACGTGCCATGGACCTGCTATTGCTCTTAAAGCTGCCTACGTACAGCTACAGCGATTTAGTGGCTTTGTGGGTATGCACACTGTTATATAGCATGTAATAAGCGTTTTTCATAGTCTGGGTTTAATGACACTTTAAAGGGCAATTCCAGGCAAAAGAAAGAAAAAGAAAAAAAATTATGCAGCTTCTTTATTTTAATCTAAGATCTATGTAATTTCAGAAGTACTCCGATCTACAAAGAAACGATAGTAGGGCAGTTAGAGTGTACTTACTGAACACTGTGCTACTCAAATAAAATGTTTAATGCTCACTAGAGAGTGTACATCTAAGTTATAATATCAGGGTAAATACTACAGGAGGCCTGAAAGGACAATAACTGCTTTACAGTTCATGATGCACAGATCTGGAAAAACACGGCTGGCAAGTTCTGTAAATGTAAAATTCACAGATCTCTTCTACAAACTGAGGATGTGTATAGGAAGAAGAGAAGAAGAATGCAAACTGATGAAAACTAACATATCACTATTTCCAGATGGAGTAGGTGCCCAAATAAAAGCAATCCACAGGTTACACCTGATCTAGCACCAGGCAAGGTACTGGCAGGCTATAGACTGGTACTGTGAAATGTTTGACACAGCAGTGCCTACTCACAAGGCATAATTCATATGTGTCACGGAATTCAAATGTGTTGAGATCTTCATAATGTAAGGCTCTAATTTTACAAGGTGATGAGGTGGGGCAATGACATCTCTGAATGACGGTTTTACAGAACAGCCAACATCCTGTGTTCAGAATGAGGCAGCTGCTTAAAGCGGTGTTCTACTCAAAAAAAATTATAATTAAAAACATACTGCAGCTTCTGGCTTTTAATAAATGGACACTTACCTGTACTGGAGTCCAGCGATGTCGGCACCCGCAGCTAATGTTTCCATCTGCTGTCAGGTGCTGCTGCTGCCATTGCAGGTAAAGGGTACCTGGCAGTGTAGCCTTTCGGCTTCACGCCGGGAACCCTAATGTGAATGCGCGGGGCCCGCTCCTCTCTCCCACTGTCAAATACAGGTATCCTGTCCCCCCAAAAGGTGCCAATTGTGGCACCAGAGGGGGGGGGGGGGGTCTGATGAGCGGAAGTTCCACTTTTGGGTGGAACTCCGCTCTAACATGGAAGCAAATTGAGATCATTGCATGATGGTGATTTCCAGTTTCCAGAAGCATGGATCAAGCTGGATCAATGTAACTATGTATAAAATATCCATACCTGGAATTCTTCAACATGTATGCTTTAATGACAGTAAAGATGGTAGATTTGAATTCATCACTTGCTAAGGCAAACAATGTCCACTGTTTTGTAACTCATAAAAGAAAATTCCCACGCAGGGGATATGGACGAAAATTCATCTTTTCAATGCTCTAACTTCATAAAACTAAAACCTACACGGTATTAAGGTATATAATTATAGTACAAAGTCCATAAGTAGTCTGTATACACCTAGAATAAGTAAGAATAGATCTAAGTTAAAGGAAGGGAGTGCCCATCTAGAAATCTGATTTTCTCTAAAGTTGTCCTTTTCATACGTTCCTTATCTCATTGCTGGCATATTATAAAGAATGATGTAATCTCTGCTCATGCTTTATGCATACTAAACAGTCCCACCTCTATATTCCTCAGTTGCTGCTGATGTTTGCACAGTCCGCTTTGAGCGATTATTTCAGCAGTGACCATTCACAATGCTGGGATTGTGTTCATCAATGACCGTGCCTGCCATTATCACTCTCACTGCATTAGGATTCTGTTCAGCCTCTAGGTTCTCAAACAGCTCAGATGCCTGAAACCAGGCCAAGAAAATCAGTAGAAACACATACAGTATGTGAGACTGGCACACACTGTCCATGATTTTCATAATTATACCTATTATTATAACAATTGTAATTCGTATACATTTACAGTTCTGTTACTCTAGTTGGGATTTAAATATGATAAAACTATTTGATATATGAAAGCGTCTAAGGGCAGGTTCACACCACAAAAATTCTCCAGATCCGTTACGGATGTGTTTCTGCATGTAAGTTTTTAAGGAGTTTTTAAAGCGTTTTTGATGCGTTTCCAGATGCTTTTGTTTTCTTATTTTTTCCTGTTTTTTTCCCCACTGTACTAGGGTTTGTTGTGTTTTTGATGCATTCTTGTGCATTCCGGTATGTCTATTATAGTCCAGTGCAAGAAAAATGCAGCATTTTTTTTTTCTGGAACTCACCGCACTGGTGTGAATTATGCCATTAGAAACCATATATCCTAATTTCCATGCGTTTTTGATGCAGAAAAAAAACGCACTGGACTGCATGTGGTGTGAACTGTTGTTTTTCAGGAAAAACAAAAAGGTAAATGGAATGGTTTATATTTGCAACATAGGGCGTTCGGATGTCAGATAATTAGATTTTGATCAAGGTTAGTATTCAAAAATCATGTAAATCATCATCCTGTATAGAGAAATCCTTTAAACAGTGTATTAAATGTTTTAAAGGGGTTGTAAACAATCGTATTTTGTATTCTGACACCGAGCAGCCCCCTACCCCCCCCCCCCCCATTTTACTCACCTGAGCCCATTTGTTTCCTCGGCGGAGATGCATTCTTCCTCTCTGCCTGGGGGTTCCGGCTCCTGATTGGATAGATTGATAGCAGCGCAGTCATTGGCTCCAGATGCTGTCAATCAAATCCAATAAAATGGGTGCCGGGGGGGCGGGGCCGAGTCCTGCATTCTGTGTGAATGCACACAGATACAGAACTCGGGAGCGCGTCCCCCAGAAGGGGAGGATCAGGGCCACTCTGTGCAAAACGAACTGCAGGTGGAGGGAAGTATGACATGTTTGTTATTTAAAAAGAAATAATTTAAAAGGAGTTGTAAAGTCAGACGTTTTTTTCACCTTAATGCATTCTATACTTTAAAGGGGTTGTAAAGGTAAACAAATATTTCCTTAAATGGCTTCCTTTACCTTAGTACAGTCCTCCTTCACTTACCTCATCCTTCGATTTTGCTTTTAAATGTCCTTATTTCTTCTGAGAAATACTCACTTCCTGTTCTTCTGTCTGTAACTCCACACAGTAATGCAAGGCTTTCTTCCTGGTGTGGAGTGTTGTGCTCGCCCCCTCCCTTGGACTACAGGAGAGTCGGGACGCCCACTAACACACAGCTGCTTTCTCTATCTGCAATGTAGAGAGGGTCCTGACTCTCCTGCTCGCCCCCTCCCCCTCCCAGAAATGAAACTTCTGCTTTAAGGGAAGGTGATCCCTTGACATTCCATATTTGGCATGTCATTTTTTTGGGTGGAGCAAAACCCCTCTTTTTAGAGGTTTCAAGCTCCCACTTCCACCCGGGGCACCGCTGCGCCGGAAGGAAGTTTACCTCCCCCTCCCTCTCGACAATCATTCCCCCGCATCGCTGGACCCTGGGACAGGTAAGTGTCCGATTTATTAAAACAACAATGACCCTTCCTATCCGCACATCAGATTTAGTCACCTAAAAATCTGAGGTGCGGATAGGAAGGGTCATTGTTGTCCATTGGACGTGACTCCTGAGGGGGACTATATCGACAGATAGAGATTGCAGCTCACTGGGACATACTACATTTGGAAACGATTTGAATGCCTTGGCTGTATTATACATGCTGTTACATTACAGCAGTAAGGTAAGGGGACACCCTCACTAACTCTAAAGGAAATTGGAATCCTTTCCTGCACTACCTTCATATTAACCACTTCCATACAGGGCACTTATACACCTTCCCGCCCAGACCAATTTTTAGCTTTTAGCGCTGTTGCACTTTGAATGACAATTGCACGGTCGTGCTACACTGTACCCAAACCAAATTTGTATCATTTTGTACCCACAAATAGAGCTTTTTTTTGGTGGTATTTGATCAACTCGATTTTATTTTTTTCTGCAAAAAATTAATAAAAAAATTACCGAAAATGGTGAAAAAAAAAAAGTTTTTTTTTGTTTCCGTTATAAATAAGTAAATTTTCTCCTTCACTGATGGGCAGTGATTGTACTGCACTGACGGGCACTGATAAGGCGGCACTGATGGGCACCAATGAGGTGGCACTGATGTGGTGGCATTGATGGGCACTAATATGCAGCAATGATAGGCGGCACGGATGGGCACTGATGGGCGGCATGGATGGGCACTGATGGGCGGCACGGATGGCATGGATAGGCAGCACAGATGGGCATGGATGGGTGCGGATAGGCGGCACGGATGGGCACAGATAGATGGCACGGATGGGCACGGTTATGCGGCATTGATGGGCACTGATAGGTGGCACGGATGGGCATAGATGGGCACTGATAGGTGGCACTAACATGTGTTGTACTAATGGATGCCAATCAGTGCCAAACAATGCCTGACAATCAGTGATGCCCATTGTGGGCACTGATTGGCATCCATTGCGGCACTGACTGGCATCCATTATTTGCGTCATCCCTGGTGGTCTAGGGGGGAATAACTTTGTTTTACCTCCCTGGTGGTCCAGTGGGCATCCCTGGTGGTCCAGTGGGCATCCCTGGTGGTCCAGTGGGCATCCTCAGGGGGGCTGTGCTGATAATCGATCAGCACAAACCCCCCTGTCAGAGTAGCAGCCGATCGTCTCTCCTCTACTCGCGTCTGACAGACGCGAGTGAGGAAAAGCCGATTACCGGCTTTTCCTGTTTACATCGTGATCAGCCGTGATTGGACACGGCTGATCACGTGGTAAAGTGTTTCCGTGAGAGACGTTTTACCTAGATCGGTGTTGCGGGATGTCAGACTGCAACAACGATCGCCGCGATGCGCGCCTCCGGGGGCACGCAGCGGCTCAATATCCTGAGGACGTTCATTCAGGATATTGAAACCACTTTGCCGCCGTCAATATGTCATTTGCGGGCGGCAAGTGGTTAAATATTTGGCACAAGCACCAGCACTTTATTTCGACTTTTTCCATCTTTATGATTTTTTCAAGCAGCAATTGGTTTGCCGTTTCTGATGCAACATTCTAGTATACAATTATCACTTATGTGTATTGTTTAGTTTTGCTGCCTTTGGGACTTCTAGTAGCAGCGCATGCTCCAATTTAGTTTCACCTCGCACTTTGCATCCATTGTTTTTTTGGAATTGATGTCATTTTATTATCATTATCAGCAAGAATTTTATTGTCCTTTGATGTTCACATATAAGGCCACGTACACACGATCGGACCAAACCGATGAGACTGGTCTGACTCCGACGGACTGTTTTCATCGGTTCACGCTGAAGTGGCCTGATGGTCTGATGTGCGTACACACCGTCGGGCCAAAATCTGATCGTGCCAGAACACGGTGACGTAGAACACAATGACGTGATGATAAAAAACGTAGTTCAATGCTTCCAAGCATGCGTCGATTTGATTCTGAGCATGCGCTGGTTTTCGGTCCGATGCTCTTGCGTACTAACCATCGGTTTGGTCCGATGGTCAGGTGTCCGTCGGACAGATTTTAAAACAAGTTTTAAAACTTTGGTCCGACGCATTTTTCCTTCCCACACCGCAACTTTCTAAAGCCCCATACACATGATCAATATATCGTATAAAAAATACCAATTTCAGAGCAGTCCTGAGTGCTCCTTGCATTTAAGGCTCTATGCATTCAGAGGTGTATGTATGGAACACAGAATACCATACATTCCTGAATGCATTTGTACCACCCAGTACAGTACCACCCCCTGTCTGGCTAAAATGTATTTCAGCCTACCAAGACTTGGACCGGCTGCAGGCAGAGGGGCTGGACACTGCACCTGCTCGTCCCAGAGACACTAACCACTGGGACTGGACACATATGGCCTATGCGCCTTGTGTGCAAGGGGTCTAAGTTCTTTGTTCAGAGAAGGAACTATGCTGTAGGAATAGATGGATGATCTTGCTGCTCTCTTATCGATTCTAGTAAACGGTTAGTATGATCTGGGCTAATAAGTTCACCTTTTGGAGCATCTTACACGTTACACCCATATATTGAGTATAACATGTAACATGTTCCAGACCTGTTCCCTGCACCCCCAATCCCCCCTCCCTGTGACATTTTGCTCCAACACGGCCGCATTGTTCATTCACAAGAATCTGTGAGTGAATGGACTACAATTGCTGTCTGCCACATTGCTGTCAATGGACCACAAGTGTGCTGATCAGCGCGCTTGTAATCTATTTGCACTCCCTACAGTCCTGTAACATATAGGCTCATACAGAGGTACAAGCAACAGGACTGCGGGCAGTGTATACTAGTATTGCACCCACAATTCTCTGCAGGCTCCTGTGAATTTTTTTTATAAAATGCACATTTTAGTTTTTCTGCAAAATATGTGGATTTATTATTTTTCAAAAAGGTGAACTTCTCCTTTAACCACTTCAATACCGCACACCGTCATATGACATCCAAAAAGGGGATCTCTTATCCTGGATGGACGTCATATGACGTCCTGTACTTTGTGCAGTGATATCTGAATGATGCCTGCACCTAGAGCAGGGGTGGCAAACACAAGGCACGCGGGACGAATCCGGCCCGCCAGACCTTGCCATGTGGCCCACGCAACGGGCCGTCCGTTGCCACCTTATCCGTTTTTTGAGTCATGCAGGGGCATCGGGAGTGTGTGGCTAGGGGGGCTGGAGCTCCTAATGGGTCCCTGAAAAGCCCAGAGTGTCAGGAAGGCTGCATCCAATTGACAGCCCGAGCGCGGGCGGCCGCCACCAAACAGGGACCGCTATTATTAGGAACAGCGCCGAGTGATACTGCAAGTCCCGCCTTCTGGAGCCTACAGCTCCTATGATGGACTCCCACAGATCCAATCCTGGGACCGCGGGAAGCCTCCTCCACACTCCTCCTCTCCTCCCCTCCTTTCTGGCTGGCTGGCTGGCTGCCGTGACACATGATGGGTGTATGTCAGGTAGGTGAAGTCATTAATTTTGTCAGGTAGGTCCATGTTACATGTATGTCTGGTAGGTGAAGTCATTGTGTATGTCAGGTAGGCCCATGTATGTCAGGTAGGTGAGGTCAGTGTATGTCAGGTAGGTGAAGTCAGTGTATGTCAGGTAGGTTCATGTATGTCAGGTAGGTCCATGTATGTCAGGTAGGTCTATGTATGTCAGGTAGGTGAGGTCAGTGTATGTCAGGTAGGTGAAGTCATTGTGTATGTCAGGTAGGTCCATGTATGTCAGGTAGCCCATCCCATCCTATCCCACCATACCCCATCCCATCTCATCCCACCCCACCCACCTCCATACCATCCCTATCCCATCCCATCCTTCCCCACTCCATACCATCCCACCCTATCCTACCCTACCCCACCTCCACCCCCATCCCGTCCCCATCCCATGTTACCCCACTCCACCCCACCCTACCCCACCCCACCGAGTCCCATCCTATACCACCCCATCCCATCCCCATCCTATCCTACGGCACCCCCCCACCCTATCCCATCCACCCCCATCCCGAGCCAATCCCATCCTACCCCACTCCACCCCACCCCATCTCATCCCACCGCACCCCATCGTGGATGGGAGGATGGAAGGAGAGTGGAGGGTGTAAAGGTCAGATATTGCACACGGTCCATAGCATACTCCTGTATCCTGGATTTCAGAAGCTAATGCACACGTAAGTCCCGCCCACGTATGTAAACATCATTCAAACCACACATGTGATGTCTCGCCGCATGCGTTAGAGCGTGTGCAACAATTCTAGCACTAGACCTCCTCTGTAACTCTAAACTGGTAACCTGCAAAAATTTTAAAGCGACGAAGTTTGGCGCCATTCCATGAGTGTGCGCATTTTTAAAGCATGACATGTTAGGTATCTATTTACTCAGCGTAACATAATCTTTCATATTTTACAAAAAAATTGGACTAACTTTACTCTTTTGTTATTTTTTAATTCATGAAACCATTTTTTTTTACAAAAAAAGGCATTTGAAAAGTTATTGCGCAAATACCATGCAAGATAAACAGTTGCAATGACCACCATTTTATTCCCTAGGGTGTTTGCTAAAAAAAACATATATAATGTTTGGGGGTTCTGAGTAATTTTCTAGCAAAAGTATGATGATTTGTACATGTAGAAGAGAAGTGCCAAAATAGGCCCGGTATGGAGGTGGGTATTAAAACCCGGTATTGAAGTGGTTAAAGCAGAACCGAAGAATCTAACAAAGACAGGCAGGTCAGTGGCGATGTTGGTTGGTCGGGCATCCACCCCCGCACTTACCCCAACCCAGTTGCAGACGACCAACGCTCCTATGGGCAGCGGCTCCCAGATTGCCTGTTTCTTTAGCCAATCAGACCCGCTTCCTGATTGGCCGAGGGGAGGATCAGTGTGACAATAGTGAATATTCATTCGCTATTGTCACACAACTGGGTGGGCTCGGAGCTCAGTGCTCTGTGCGCCAAGCCTGCCCTTTTTTAAAGCCAATTAGAGCCTTAGGCTCTAATAACATGCTTAAAAAAAACCTCCCCTATTGGAATCCATGTGTCCGGCGCCCTGCATGTAGATTAGGGGGTCAGACACATGGATGGGATGGGCCCCCACTGAGGCAGGCTGTTATCGCAGAAGAGACTTCTTCAATAATATATACCTACCTACAGTGCGGAAAATAAGTATTTGAACACCCTGCTATTTTGCAAGTTCTCCCACTTGGAAATCATGGAGGGGTCTGAAATTGTCATCGTAGGTGCATGTCCACTGTGAGAGACATAATCAAAAAAAAAAATTCCAGAAATCACAATGTATGATTTTTTTAACTATTTATTTGTATGATACAGCTGCAAAGAAGTATTTGAACACCTGTCTATCAGCTAGAATTCTGACCCTCAAAGACCTGTTAGTCTGCCTTTAAAATGTCCACCTCCACTCCATTTATTATCCTAAATTAGATGCACCTGTTTGAGGTCATTAGCTGCATAAAGACACCTGTCCACCCCATACTATCAGTAAGAATCCAACTACTAACATGGCCAAGACCAAAGAGCTGTCCAAAGACACTAGAGACAAAATTGTACACCTCCACAAGGCTGGAAAGGGCTACGGGGAAATTGCCAAGCAGCTTGGTGAAAAAAGGTCCACTGTTGGAGCAATCATTAGAAAATGGAAGAAGCTAAACATGACTGTCAATCTCCCTCGGACTGGGGCTCCATGCAAAATCTCACCTCGTGGGGTCTCAATGATCCTAAGAAAGGTGAGAAATCAGCCCAGGACTACATGGGAGGAGCTGGTCAATGACCTGAAAAGAGCTGGGACCACCGTTTCCAAGGTTACTGTTGGTAATACACTAAGGCCACGTACACATGATCAAATTTGTCCGCTGAAAACGGTCCGATGGACCGTTTCAGCAGACAAATCCGATCGTGTGTACGGGCTAGCGGACAGATTTGTCCATCGGACAAATTTCAAAGCATGCTTTGAAATTTGTCCGCTACAAACCTGTCCGTCGGATATGTCCGCTGGTTAGTACGGGAAACCAGCGGACATATCCTCCCGCACATGCGTCATATCCTGTGAATGGATCCGACGCAAGTGTTTACTTCCTGGTGCGTGACGTGGCGGCGTCAACGTCACCGCCGCGTCACCACGCTGTCTGCTGGCGGGGATTTTGATCCGATGGTGTGTACACGCCATCGGACCGAAATCCGATGAGACATGTCCGCTCTAAACTGTCCGTCGGACAAGTTTGAGCGGACATATCTCATCGTGTGTACGAGGCCTAAGACGTCATGGTTTGAAATCATGCATGTGACGGAAGGTTCCCCTGCTTAAACCAGCACATGTCAAGGCCCGTCTTAAGTTTGCCAATGACCATTTGGATGATCCAGAGGAGTCATGGGAGAAAGTCATGTGGTCAGATGAGACCAAAATATAACTTTTTGGTCATAATTCCACTAACCGTGTTTGGAGGAAGAAGAATGATGAGTACCATCCCAAGAACACCATCCCTACTGTGAAGCATGGGGGTGGTAGCATCATGCTTTGGGGGTGTTTTTCTGCACATGGGACAGGGCGACTGCACTGTATTAAGGAGAGGATGACCGGGGCCATGTATTGCGAGATTTTGGGCAACAACCTCCTTCCCTCAGTTAGAGCTTTGAAGATGGGTCGAGGCTGGGTCTTCCAACATGACAATAACCCGAAGCACACAGCCAGGATAACCAAGGAGTGGCTCTGTAAGAAGCATATCAAGGTTCTGGCGTGGCCTAGCCAGTCTCCAGACCTAAACCCAATGGAGAATCTTTGGAGGGAGCTCAAACTCCGTGTTTCTCAGCGACGGCCCAGAAACCTGACTGATCTAGAGAAGATCTGTGTGGAGGAGTGGGCCAAAATCCCTCCTCCAGTGTGTGCAAACCTGGTGAAAAACTACAAGAAACGTTTGACCTCTGTAATTGCAAACAAAGGCTACTGTACCAAATATTAACATTGATTTTCTCAGGTGTTCAAATACTTATTTGCAGCTGTATCATACAAATAAATAGTTAAAAAAATCATAAATTGTGATTTCTGGAATTTTTTTTTTTGATTATGTCTCTCACAGTGGACATGCACCTACGATGACAATTTCAGACCCCTCCATGATTTCCAAGTGGGAGAACTTGCAAAATAGCAGGGTGTTCAAATACTTATTTTCCGCACTGTACCTGCCTTCTTCTGTAGCATGTAATCTGAGCTGCGCAGGCACAGCTCTGCATACGTTGCCGGCATGGTCATTGTGCAAGGATGACCGGTTCCTGCGTGTGTGCAGGAGTTATGTCATCATGCGCTGGCCAGTGGAGATGCCTGAAGACCAGCACCCAGTGAGGGACCCAGACCATCAGAGAACAGGTTTGTTTACTGCCTTTAGTTCGACTGTCAGGCCAGGTTTACACTTGTGCCTCTGCATTTTTCATGCGTTTCCTTAAAAATGAATGGACCAAAAAAAGCACCTGTATTTTTTTCCAAGACACACAAAAGAGGAACGCAGGTGCCGATAGATCCCCTAGAAAATAATTGTAACGGTCACCACCGTTTATGACCTTCCATCCACCCACGACAAGCTTAACCGACACACAATCCTGCATACACAATTCATATAAATTCCCCAGAAAATGAGACTGACAGCTCTATCTTCTGGTTTCAAAATGAATGAATGCTTTAATGGTTTCTTCTCAGTTTTTTATGCAGTTACAAGCATGTGACAGTAATCAAAGGTACAATGAAATCTCCACCCCCCTTCACACCATGGGGGGCTTCAATCACATACTTTTATCAATAGAATTCAAACAAAATACCATCACACAATGAGTTCCCTTCAATCCACATCTTTAGACAGACATCTGTCTCCGACAGACAGGTAGTCACACCTGGGCATCAATAGCCTTTAAACCGTGTTATCACACAATAGAAAGGTCTTAGGAGCTGACCTGAATTAACACCTTTACACAATGGACAATAAAATGTCTAGGAGTAGATGCAATTAACACCTTTCAAAAGAATGTGTCCCCACATTGAATAGCCAACAACTTGTGATATCTCAAGACATCCTGCAAACATGAATTATTATTAATGTCCCATCTCATGTAATACATGAATTATGATTCACTAGCCACCCCATGCCCAAAGGGGCACAGGGTGGACTCAGACCCAAGAGTTATCAGTGACGCTGACACAGGAGTATCCCCCATCCTTCCAAAGTCTCTGGTTGTCACGGGTCAATCCGTTACAATAATGGTAATCCTCTTATCACATGCTGGCACAGGTGTAAATGTGGCAGTTGGAAAATACCAGGCAACTATGGCCTGCAGAAATGGCAGCCTATACATTTCTCTTTGTACAGGCTGATACCCCTGGAAGCTGGCAATCAGTAGGCACTCATTCATCAAAGCCATGTTACGGCTTCCCACATTGAAAGGTTCTCTATAATCTGATAAGGTGGACCTTTCAGTCATCTGCCTGTCCTCCATTCATAGTGCGTTTTTTTCATTCTGGGAAGCTATAGCATGGCTGCTATGAATATAGCTAGAGAGCAGAAAGGGTTGGCATAGTTGGCACATTAGACGAGTGCCTATGACAGGTGCAGCCACTTCTACCCTTCAGTACTATGCATATACCATACCATACTTTATAGATAGTTACAATGAATCAGCTTGGAGCTCCAGTAATCCAGCTTGGACCAATGTAACCATGTACAGTGGAACCTTGGATTACGAGCATAATCCATTCCAGGAGAATGCTTGTAATCCAAAGCACTCGCATATCAAAGAGAGTTTCCCCAAAGAAGTCAATGGAAACAAAGATAATTTGTTCCGCATTCACTTCTATTGCATGCAATACCACATGTGGCCAGAGGTGTGGGGGGCACCGGAGAGCCTCGGAAATACTCGAGGACAGCTCGGCGGAACTTGGAAAAACCTTAAGAAACACTCGTAAACTGAGTATTTCCGAGTGATTCTGAGTATTTCCGAACGGCTCCGAACCTTTCCGAGTGTCACCGGTGCCCCCACACCTCTGGTCAAATGCGGTACTGCACATCCCATTGGCTTGAATCCTGCTAATTTTTGCGAGACAACACTTGCAAACCGAGTCAGGATTTAAAAAAAAAGTTGCTTGTCTTTCCAAACGCTTGTTAACTGCGTTACTTGTTAAACAAGGTTCCACAGTATACACCATACTGTACCTGGCTGATCCCCTGGAAGATGGAAATCATTAGATACCACTACGTCAGTGATCTCCACTAGTGTCTGGATCCTGTGCTGAGCGACTGCCCTGCTTATTCTGAACACAGGAGGTTGGCTGCTTGGCACAGGTGCCATTCACAGAATGCTTTGTATTCTCTGAAAGAATACAAAGCGTTATTTGATTGGAGGAGTGGAGAGGTAGGGAGGTGACATCACACACACTCCCTACCTCATCCAATTAGTGAACACTTTGTATACATTGAGAGAATACAAAGCATTCTGTGAAGGCACCTGTGCCAAGCAGCCAACCTCCTGTGTCAGAATAAGCAGGGCAGCCGCTCAGCATGAAATCCAGACACTAGTGGAGATCACTGGATTTGTGGTTCCTAGTATTCTGACTTCCAGCTTTCAGGTGCATCAGCCAGGTATGGTATATACATTGCTACATTGATCCATGCGGGATCACTGGAGGATCAAGCGGAATGCCTGGAGGTCCAAGCGGGATCCCTGGAGGTCCAAGCGGGATCCCTGGAGGTCCAAGCGGGATCACTGGAGGATCAAGCGGGATCCCTGGAGGTCCAAGCGGGATGCCTGGAGGTTCAAGCGGGATACCTGGAGGTCCAAGCGGGATGCCTGGAGGTTCAAGCGGGATACCTGGAGGTCCAAGCGGGATGCCTGGAGGTCCAAGCGGGATACCTGGAGGTGGAGGTCCACGCTGAATAAATATAACTATGTATAAAATATCCCTAGCTGAACTCCTACAGAAGTAATGTGATGAGTGTAGTAGAAGTCCTGTAGTGGTGTAGTTGATAGGTAGCAGTGAGAGTTCTTATATGTCAGTGTGTCATGTGTGGTTACTGCTGAGCCCTAAAGAAAGCCATGGAGTAGGCAGCGCTCTCCTGTCCGCACAGCCCGCACTGTCACCTCCAATCAGCGTCCCTCCCGCTCTAACCTATAAGAAAGACGTGGTCGGTCAGGAAGTTCAGAATGTACAAAGATGCAAATGCTGGGAGGCGGGGACAGGGGCCCAGTGAGTCCAATCACAGAGCTCGGATTGATGTTATGATCTGTCATTGGAGATCGCTCCTTACACTCTATATAAAGTTCACATCATTGACAGCCGGGCACAGAGGAACCTCTCCTGATCACATAGGCAAGGTACAGGCATGCTTCATTCTCTACTCTATCCTGACTTCATCCTCCATTGTGTCTGTACACTGATCAACCCTTAGCCCTGGATGGGATTATTATTATTGTACGATAAATGTATAGAAGGGTGTGTTCTAGGAATACTATAGCCTGGATACTGTCAGTGTACACCGCAGGAGGAGTCTGGTGTGATGTTGTGTACACAACCTCTGCACATTGATCAGAAATCCTGACATTTCCACCGTATTGTGCTTATACTTGCTGATGTCATCGTCACTCCATTAATGTACACAGACCAGGGCAGGAGCTTCACATTCATATTATGTACTTCATGCTTCATACGATGGGCTGTACATTCCATCCAGGCACTACGATCATCCTCTGCATACAACTACACCACTCATCATTGTAAGAGGATGACATTCTCTATGGGATTGTAGCAGAATGTAACCGGTTCTTATATAAAGGAGAAGCACTGGTGATTGGAATGTCCTGTTGTGTTTTATTATTATTATTGTTAATGATTATGCTATATATATATATATATATATCACTATAATATATTAATTATTATGCAATATTAAAATATATATATATATATATTTTAAATATTGCATAATAATTATTATATTATTGTGACATATATATATATATATATATATATATATATATATATATATATATATATATATATATATATATATATATATATATATAATGTGTGTGTCTCACTATAATATAATAATTATTATAAAATATTTATTTTATCATTTTTTGTATTCAATATTTGCAATTATCATACACTTTGTGCACACAATCAAATACAGGATACAATACATATTAAATAGATAAAAAATAACGTGAAACACTCGGATTCCCATACTTGCTCCATTTTCTTGATCTATATCCCTTTTGTGTGTTATTTTGTGCATTTTTTTGTGCGTTTTCCCCTCTTCTATCTGCCACCCTCCCTTCCCTCCCTTCCCTACCCACACCACCTTGTCTTGATCATTTAATTTTTCCTCTCATTTATTTTCTTATTTCTATGCACTACTCCTCTCTGTTCCTTGTTTTTAACTCCATAATCTATCCCTTATCGACGGTGGCGGTGAGAGTCTGTGTGCAACATTTAATTTTATATATATATATTTATATTATTAATAATAATTATTATATTATAGTGACACATATATGAATATATATATACGGTGATAGTTTATATTAATTATAATGATTACATTAAAGTTACATTTATATGTTATATTATTATCATTGATAATTCTTATTAATTATATTATAGTGTGATATATATATATAAAAAATAATTTTATTATTATTTATATATGTGAAATATTGCAATTCGGTGTGCAGAGTTAATATTTTACAGACATTCTTCAAGACAATTTCTGTATTGCTGTCAGGACCTTGAAGCGTGCAGACTTCAGTAGTATCACATAGGCAAGGTACAGGCAATCGGTCAGAGTTCTATAGATTATCTTAATGTACACATTATCCGCAGGTCATGCCTGTCTGTGTACATCAGTGGCCATGTTATTGGTCACCTTTTGCCTTTGGATCTTTGCGTGGATTCGACACCGTGTTGAAAATTTTCCTTAAAAGCTAGATGTGAAGCCAATCACTAAAATCTTATTTAATCCTTTTTATTTTTTTTTAAGGTGTTTATTTCGATTTTACAGAAATTAAATATAAACAAGAAGAGAACAACTCTGACACTCAATATACATAGGAGGAATGTAGATATTTTTCAGTACTCATTGCATAAACGATGCATGTGGGATACCCAAACACTAATAAATCAGACGCCCACCCTGCTCTTGCACAGTTAAAAAAGTAGAGAACCCCAGGAGGTGAGAGGTCATAAGCAGGATTATAAAAATACTGCAGTGCATACACTTTCATACGAACACCACATACATTCCCCATACTGCAGCGCCATGGTCCCTAACAAACTCCAACATGGATGATAAACCAGAGTGAAATAGTGGAAAACAAAATTAACAACAAACCTTTGTGTATGCCACACTAAGTTACATCAGTGGAGAGAACATGATTAAGTATGCTGTGATAAGACATTTCCCCAAAAAGCATCAGAGACACCCAACCATGGTTGCCATTTATTGGTAAATTTCTTAGGGCATGCCTTGCTTTTAAATATCAGTTTGAATTTAGGTAGATCATCATGAACGTTACAAAAGAAAGCGTGGGCTGTGAAAGACCCAGCTTCCTTTTAATGTAATAAATATAGTTTTATGAGCATAATATTATATGTGGCAGAGTCCTAGCATGCACCCAGGGACAAAATCATTGAGAACACCTAAAAGTCCAACTTCCAGGGTTTGAGGTATTGGAAGATTAAGCTTGTGCTACAAGAAACGAAATAGATACTTCCAGAAGGATGATAGGCCAGGGAAGTTCTAGAACATATAAAAAAAAATTGCAGCAACAAGATTACATCTAGAACAAGCAATATCCAAATCCAATCCCATACGAACCAGCTCGGCTGGAGTATAGTGTAAGTGGTGGACAAGCGTAAATTGAATCAACTGACCAGTCGTACTGATTAGATCCTGAAAGCAAACCTCTGTAGCTTCTTCCCAGTCCTCCTCTGAGAGCTCAGCCAGCAACAATAGCCACTTGCAATGAGAATTCTGAAAGGGGTCAGCCCACATCAACTGAAGACGACCATAGAAGGTCGTCACCAGTTTGGAGATTTCGGGGTATGCCCAGAGGTCTTCAATGGAAGATTCAATGAACTCGATCACCCAAGACCAAAGAGCTCAGGAAGATATGGTTTCCTCCATAAGGGGGCATGTGGTGACATCCATGTGAACTGTGTAAGTATTTTTTTCCCTCCCTCCATGGCATGAAACCTATTTCAGTAGGAGAGGATCCTGAACCTCTAGCTCCTTTTCACCTGTGCAGTTCATCCCTGAGAGAGGTGGAGAGACCAAAAAAGGGCCAACAAAAGTGCAGTAGAGGGAGTTTGGGGTTCCGAGTGTAACCATTCATAGGTGAGGTGGGAAGCAATAAAGTAATTTTATAAATTTGGGCAAGCCGGTCCTCCAGCGGTCTTAGCCGATATACAGGGTTAATTACCATTCCAAAGAAAGGAGGGTAAGGTAGACTCAACCTATGCAAAAACCGGGGCAGCTCTAAAGCAGTATGAATTTTGAATAAAAAGATCTTCTTCTTGAAGATATTTATGCGGCCAATAAAGTTAATGGCCAATGATGTCCAGGTATTGAGCTTGTCTGCCATTTGCTTGACTATTGGGGTAACATTTTGTTCCTCATACCTGGAAAGCTCACCATGAATTTGAATGCCCAGCTACTTAAAGGATGGTGTTTTTTGCAGGTTTGACCTCTGTATATAAGCAATAGGTATCGGGGGGGGGGGGGGGGGGCTATAAGAAAAGGTATTTCCACTCCACCTGTAAACCAGAGACCTCCCCAAACTCCTCCCACACCTGCAACAGTTTAGTAAAGGAGCTCTCCTTACCATCTAGATAGACAAGTGGATCATCCGAATAAAGAGATTTTCTCTTTCAATTGACCATAGCAAAGGCCCCCAATCTCTGACGTCTGACACACTGCCAGAACCAAAGGCCTAATAGCAAGTGCGAACAGGAATGGAGAGAGAGGGCAGCCCTGTCTGGTACTTCTTGTCAAGGAGAACGGCAGAGAGAGACATCTTTATTGGTGTGGACTCTGGCCTGTGGATCTGAAAAATCTATATCGGTCTCAAACTAGACCGATATTGCCTATATTGCTTTAAGGGGTTTTACCAGGGCGATGCATGCATTAACCTGGTACTGTTTAGAGCGGACGGTAGGCTTTATTGTAATAACCACCGATGCGGCTCAGCAGCCGATCGGCTGTTATTACAAGCAACGAGAGTGGACATCCCCCTTGCGCCTCCTCCCGCTGCTAGCCCAGGCTCTCCTGTCACACCAGGAGGCCTGAGCAACCAGCCGGCACGCCCGCCAGCTGGCAGAAGACACTCTAGTAATCCGAAAGCGATGTCATGACATCACTTCATGGATTACTGGCATCTTAACCACTTAAGGACCCTTTCACGCCGATATACGTCGGCAGAATGGCATGGCTGGGCACAATCACATACCTGTACATGTCTCTTTAAGCCCAGCCGTGGGGGTCCAATGCGGTCCAAAGCTCCGTGACCGCGCCTGTGGGACCCGATTGCCGCCGGTGTCCTGCGATCGTTCACCAGAGCAGAAGAGCGGGAAGAGATGTGTGTAAACACACCTTCCCTGTTCTTCGTTGTGGCAATGTCAGTGATCGTCTGTTCCCTGATATAGGAAAAGACGATCAATGACATCACGCCTCCAGCCCCGCCCCCCTACAGTTAGAAACACATATGAGGTCACACTTAATCCCTACAGCTCCCCCTAGTGGTTAACTCCTAAACTGAAATTGTAATTTTCACAGTAAACAATGCATTTTTATAGCACTTTTTGCTGTGAAAATGACAATGGTCCCAAAAATTTCAAAATTGTCCGATGTGTCTCCACCATAATGTCGCAGATTTTTTATTTATTTTTTTTAACCAAAAATGGGTGGAAGAATACGTATCGGTCTAAACTGAGGACATTTTTTTTCTTTATATATTTTTGGGGGGATATTTATTATAGCAAAAAGTAAAAAATATTGCATTTTTTTTTTCTCAAAATTGTTGCTCTATTTTTGTTTATAGTGCAAAAAATAAAAACCGCAGAGGTGATCAAATAACACCAAAAGAAAGCTCTATTTGTGGGAAAAAAAGGACCAATTTTGTTTGGGAGCCACGTCGCACGACCTTGCAATTGTCAGTTAAAGCGACGCAGTGCTGAATCACAAAAAGGGGCAAGGTCCTTTAACCTGCATAATCGTCCGGGTCTTAAGTGGTTTGAATACTTTGAAGTGCAAAGGAGGGGTTTGGGTACCTGTCACTGCCTAATCCTGTCACAAGGGATGTTTACATTCCTTGTGACAGCAATAACAGTGATTAAAAACATAAAAATGTACAATGACAAAAAAAAGTGTAAATTTTTTTTTTTTTAAATGTACAAAATATCGGCAGGAGAGGTGACGGACATTTCGGTATTGTATTGGCACCGAAAAAACGATATTGGCCGATCCCTAACGTACAGTGTCAAAAGCTTTTAACACATCTAATGAAAGAACCAACCCATTATGTTTTGTGACCGATGCATTATGGATATGTAGCAATAACCTGCTCCTGCCAGACATTTTCTCCTGATTGATCAGGTGGTATAAGAGAAAGAAAAACCTTCTGCAATCTGAAAGCAAGAATCTTGGCTAGTATTTTGGCATCATTATTAACCACTTGCCCACCGAGCCTGTTTTTCAGATTCGGTGTTTACGAGACTTTGCTAGAAAATTACTTAAACCCCCCAAACATTATATATATATTTTTTTCTAACACCCTAGAGAATACAATGGCAGTCATTGCAATACTTTTTGTCACACCGTATTTGCGCAGCGGTCTTACAAGCGCACTTTTTTTGGAAAAAATTCACTTTTTTTAATAAAAAAATAAGACAACAATAAATTTGGCCCAACTTTTTTATATATTGTGAAAGATAATGTTACGCAGAGTAAAATGATACCCAACATGTCACGCTTAAAAATTGCACCCGCTCGTGGCATGGCGTCAAACTTTTACCCTTAAAAATCTCGATAGGCGACGTTTAAAAAATTCTACAACTATCACTTTTATTCCTATTACAAGGAATGTAAACATCCCTTGTAATAGAAAAAAGCATGACAGGTCCTCTTAAATATGAGATCTGGGGTCAAAAAGACCTCAGATCTCATATTTAGGCTTAAATGCGAAAAAAAGAAAAAAAAATTCATTTTTCAAATGTCAGAAAAAAAAATGTTTCTTTAAGACGCTGGGCAGGACTGACGTTTTGACGTCACTTCCGCCTAGCAGGGCTATGGGGGACGGGTGGGGGCGATTTTTTCCCTCACTCGTATCCCAGCAGAGGAGCCGAACAGACCCGATCGCCTCCGCCGCTACCGATGGCTCCGGTAAGTGGCGGAGGGAGCGGGAGAGCAGCGGGGGGGGCCCTCTCCCGCCACCGATAACGGCGATCTCGCTGCGAATCCGCCGCAGAGACTGCTGTTATCGTGTACAGGACCGCCCACAGAAGAGATGGATATCTCGGTTGTGGCAGCAGCTGCTGCCGTTACCGAGATATCCATCTTTAAAAACATGACGTCTTTTTACTATGACGCCGTGGGCAAGAGGTTAAAGAGAGATATGGGACGATAGGACCCGCACAATAGCCTATCTTTTTCAGGTTTGGGTATAACGACTATAATAGCTTCATTCATTAAGGTCAGGAAGTCTCCCATGCTCAAAAGACTCCGGGAAGGTTTTGAGAAGGTTAGAAGCTAATTCTTCTATATATGCCTGATACCACTCGGAAGGAAGACCGTCCAAACCTGGAGTTTTACGTGGTAATAGTAAGCCAATGGCAGTTGTCACCTCTTCTATCATTAGGGTTTATCTAGCAGGAGTTGCTGAGTAGTACTAAGTGTGGGAAAATCCCTGTAAAGGTAGTTTCAGGAGGAACCACCATATCCTCATACAACTTTCCATAAAATGATGCAAATACCTGGTTAATAGTTAATGCATCTGAGGTAAAGGACCAATCAGGGAGTTGAAGTTCAGGAATTAAACTATCCTGAAAATTCGTATGGGCGAGAAACACAAACAGCCTACAATTTTTCCCCCTATGTTCGTGAATATGAACAGAGAAGTATAATTGTTGCTTTTTGGTTCGATTTACCATATTAAGTTGTAATGCCCTATGTGCATCCGTCAGCATACCCCGGGTGTTAAAGGACGGATTCATTATGTGACTGGAACGTGTATTATCCAATGCTTTTTGTAACGCCTCTTGCGCGGCCCACCCAACTGATCTATAATGTTTGATACAGGAAATATAGGAGCCCCGGACCACTGCCTAAAAAAGGCATCCCAGACAGGTCCCGCAGTGGTAGAGTCAGAGTAATGAGTTGTACACATGACCAGTTTTCCCGTCGGGAAAATTGCCATGACAGCTTTTGGCCGGGAAAACCAGCCATGTGTATGCTCCATCTCAGTTTTCCCGACGAGAAAACTGCGGGGGGGGGGGGGGGGGGGACAGAACATCTATTCTTTTTTTCCCACCAGGATTCCCGGCGGACTTTTCCCCGTCTGGAAAACCAGTCGTGTGTATGCCTTCCCGAGGGAAAAAAAACACGCATGCTCAGAATCAAGTATGAGACGGGAGCGCTCGTTCTGTTAAAACACGATTTCGGAATGGAGACGAGACTTTGCTAGAAAATTACTTAAACCCCCCAAACATTACATATATTTTTTTTTCTAACACCCTAGAGAATACAATGGTAGTCATTGCAATACTTTTTGTCACACCGTATTTGCGCAGTGGTCTTACAAGCGCACTGAATGTCATGCTCCCACAGCTTCTGCTTGACACGCTAATAACTTGCTCTCATATTATGAACTGATGCAGAATAATCAGGGAACAAAGACATCACAGCATTGTTGATCTGAAAACTCCCTTTCTTCCGGGCTGCATCAAGAATGGATTTACGATCCCTGTAGTTGAGGAGGCAAATCACCATAATGCAAGGAGGGTGTCCATCAGGAAGAGGACACCTAGGGACTCGGTGGGCCCTTTTAATCCCAAAGCAGGAGGAGAGCTGATTGCGTCCAAATTCTTGCTCAAGCCAGCTTTTCAGATAGGCTACAGGGTCTGATTTCTCAACCCATTCAGGCAGACTGACCAGACACAGGTTATTACTGTGGAGGCGATTCTCCAGGTCATCCACATTATCCTCCAATGTTGCAATCTTACCCCCACAGGTGTTAAGTTTGGTGTTAATAGTGTCCTCCATGTCACTTATACGCCTTTCAGTCTCAGAGACCCTGCCACGTATTTTGTGCATGTCTTGCTTCATAATGGCAAGATCAATCTTTAGTTCATCCACCTTCCCCATAACAGTTATTTACCTTAATGGTGGCCAGGACCTCCGGCAGTGTGGGCCCTTTTCCGTCATCCACACCATCCTCACTCGGGGCACTCTGTAAAGACAGGGCTGGCGGGTCTGGGGTCCAGATGGAGGTGATGGGGAGACATTCTGGACATTCCTAAAGAGATCAGAGGTAAAGGCCGGAGAGATTCATGGCACGCTGTTATTATTGCAGTGGCCATCTTGGCAGAAGCGGGTGGTAATGCTCATCTTGACCCAAAGTTGCTTTTTTCTCCGCTTGCCCATCCACCAAAAATACTCACAATGGTATAGGGGTCGTCTCCAACCAGGTATGTATCGAAAGATCAGTGTTTTAAACTTGGCCAATCCAGGATGGAGTAGGATTGTTGTAGGAGAGACCAGAGCTGCTCAAGGAAATATCTGATCACATCCCATGCTTGGCCACCCCCCCTTTATTTCATCTTTAACAAGGTAATGGAATTTCAAAACCTATGTTCAGTATTTTTAAATCTACAGATTTCATTAAAGCTGAATACCACATTAAGGCCCAGTTTGCACCTGATTCGCACAGCCATTGTCTCCCACTGCTGTCAATCACAAGGAGAGGAGGCAGGGCCAAGCAACAGCTCTGCATGTGAATAGACATGCAGAGCCGTGGCTCAGGAGCAAGTCTGCTCACGTGCCCCCATTGGAAGCAGCTTGCTCTGGGGGCATTTGGCTGGAGAGAAGGGAACACTGGTGGGGGACCCAAGAAAAGAAAGATCAGGGCTACTCTGTGCAAAACCACTGCACAGAGGAGGTAAGAATAACACCTATATTATTTACAAAAAAAATTCACCCCTTCCTGCCCAGGCCATTTTTTAATTGTCACACTTTGAACGACAAGTACTCAGTTAAGCAAAATAAATTGTTATAATTTGTTTTTAGACATATAGAGCTTTATTTTGGTGGTATGTATTTACCCCTGTGTTTTTTACTTTGTGATATAAGCCAAAAATATTTAAAATTATGAAAAAAAAAGGGTTTCTGTTATAAAATTTTGCAAATAAGTAAATTTTCCTTATAAATGTAGGACAATATTTATGAAGCTATATTTCTTTGGTAAAATTAACTTAAATAAGTGTATATTATTTAGTCGGTGTCAAAGTTAGAGTTTACAGGGCGTGGCCTGGAACGGCATGTGAGAGGACGTAGCTCTCACAGCTCCTGACTTCCATCCGGTACCGATCCTCCCTCAGCCAAGCCACAGGTCCACAGAGACTATATGCAGGGTCCCACTGATCCCGGGACCTCAGGGGAACCTCCGCCGGCTCTCTGCACAAGGGGAATGGTCAGAAAAGTACTTTCTGAGCCGGGTCCCGATTTCCAAGATGGCGCCGCCGCGTTCTCAGTGAAGGGGACTCCACGAGGCGCTGACAGGATGAAGGAGCAAGGATCCAAGCAGCAGAAGCACACAAAGTCTCAGGGTAAGGAGGCCCCGAAGGACATGCTGTATTACACCCAGAAGCTGAACGGGCTAGCGGGGACAGATACCGGGGGGCACCCCAAATGCAGTGACTTTGACTTGAATGAGACTCAGGCCCTGGCGGCCATCTTTACTGATCATAGTGATGGAGAGGAGACTGATTTGCCTAACTTGGGGGCCCAGGACCCGGGAGGTAATGCTGCACCAGCGGCTGCTCAACCCACACTAGCTGACATACTGAGGGCTGTCAATCTGGGCAATGCTTCAGTTAATACTGTGAGGGAAGTACTGTCACTGCTGCGACAGGACTTTCAGAAAATGAGAGAGCGCACTACGGCTGTGGAAAGCAGGGTGAGCGAGATAGAGGACCGCATGACCCCCATAGAACGGGAGGCCAAAGCTGCATATCAACTGGCGAGGGAGGCCACTGACAGGGCTGAAGATTTTGAAAATCGCCTCAGGAGGAATAACGTGCGCATTGTGGGTCTCCCTGAGAAGGTGGAGGGCAGGGACCCCACTGCCTATGTGGAGGGGTGGTTGTTGGATATATTTGGGAAGAACTCGTTCTCCCCCCTCTTTGCAATCGAGCGTGCCCATCGAGTCCCAGCTCGCCCTCCCCAGCCGGGGGGGCTGCCCAGGCCTATGCTGGCGAGATTACTGCATTACAGGGATAGAGAAACAGTGCTGCGTCTGGCAAGAGAAAGAGCTAACATACAACATAATGGGGCCCGAGTGTCCTTCTACCCTGACTTCTCGGCGGAGGTACAAAGACGCAGAGCTAAGTTCATTGACGTGAAACGCAGACTCCGACAGCTGCAACTACCATACGCCATGTTGTACCCGGCTAAACTGCGAGTGATTGTGGAAGGGCAGGCACAGTTCTTTGAATCCGCGAAAGATGCTGCTACATGGCTAGACCGGAATGAACAACCCCTAAGACGCCGGCTGCGAGAAGGAGCGGAGGAGGGGTAGTACTGTCCAGGCCCACAGCGGGACCCCGACCCGCCAGCAAGATGTTTGAAATTACGATCTGAGAAGGAAGTTTAATCTTGTGTTATGTTTATTCAGTTAACCTCTGGCTGAGGGACATTATATTGCTACAGGTCAAGACGAGAGCTTCAGCAATCTTCAACGACGAATCGACTACACGCGACTTGTTTTGGCTTCCGGAATCTGATGGGAATGCCTTATGCCGGACTCGCCCTGTTGGCGGGGTCTAGAGCTACGGAGTTAATGCGGGCTGCGGTTTGCGCCCTTTTTTCCTTTTTTTTTCTGTTACTTTTCCTTGTTCACATTTTTGAAAGGTGGCTCTTCAGCACGGCTGTTGCCACAGTCAGCTTGGGCAACGCACACGATTGGTGGACGAATTACCACTTCCTGCTACCGATGGTTCCTGGACTCTTGCAGCTAATGGAGGTACACCTGCCTGTCACTAACTTTTGCTTTCCAACATGACAGAGGTACCCATAGTGTCGTGGAACGTGAGAGGACTTCACTCCCCACTTAAGAGAACAATGATAAATATGTGCCTTAAAAAATTTCACCCAGGAATTTTTTGTTTTCAGGAGACGCACCTCACGGTGGACACTATTGGCTGTTTACGGTACAATTGGGTGAAGGGAGCTTACCACTCCACTCACACCTCGTATTCTAGGGGTGTGAGTGTCCTGGTGCATTGCTCCTTGGATTTTCAAGAACTAGACACTAGCATTGACCCTGAGGGGCGATATGTATTTCTTCACTGCAGGTTGGGGGAACTGACGTGTATTCTTGCATGTGTGTATATACCGCCCCCGTTTGCGGCGACGGTGCTTCGGGCGCTGATTGCCTACTTGGATGGCAGGCCTGAGGTGCCGCTGCTGGTAATTGGGGACTTTAATTGCTGTCTGGACCCTGCGCTGGATAGACACCCGGCCACAGGAGCCTCTGCCCTCTCCAGGGGTACTCCCCTGGCGCGGTTGTTGCAAGAGGTTGGCTGGGTGGATGTCTGGCGGCAGCGGAATCCGGGCACTAAGCAATATTCCTGCTTTTCTAAATCACATGGCAGTTTGTCTAGGATTGATCTGGGGGTGGGAAACGCACATGTGCTTCCGTATGTCTCCAAGCTGGAGTACAGACCTCGCAGTGTGTCGGATCACTCCCCACTGATAGTACATTTGGTGACCTCTCAGCCCACTGAGCTCCTTAGGGCCCCCTGGAAGTTCAATGCTTTTTGGTTAAAACTATTTGAGTCCCCTGAGGCCATAGAGGATAATATACGGAGGTTTTTCACTGCTCAGGATCCGCGGGGTCCTTGTACACAGCAATGGGAGGATTTCAAAGGGTTCCTTAAAAAGACTCTGGTCACAGAAATTAACAAAGTTAAGAAGGCCTCTTCCGCTTTTGTGCGGGAGCTGGAGGAAAGGGTGGAGGTTCTGGAGGGGCAGTTTGTCCTGGATCCCTCCGATTCGGCCAGGGAGGAGTGGCAGGCTGCTCAATCTGCTTATGAGCGGGTGCTCTCCTCTAGGGCCGAAAAGAAGCGGTTCTTCTCCAGGCAGGCATTTTTTGAGGAGGGGGAGAAAACTGGGCGCATGCTTGCACGAATAGCGAATTCACAACAGAGGTCCCCGGCTATAGGAGCCATAAAATCCAGGGCCGGGCCCATTGTCAACACACCTGAACTTATTATGCAGGAACTGGCGGGGTTTTATGAGGAACTGTACTGCCCCGGTGCGGCTTATGCAGTGGCCGACCTGGAGCGGTACTTGGGTGGGTTGGCATTCCCTAGATTGACGGCAGAACAGAAGGCGGGGTTGGATGCCCCCCTCACAGTGGAGGAACTTCAGGGAGCGGTGGGGCTCTTTCCCAATTGTAAGGCCCCGGGGAGAGGATGGGATCCCCATGGAGGTCTATAAACAGCATGGGGAAATTTTGTTGCCAAGGTTACTCCGGGTGTTTAATACGGCCCTGGGGGACGGAGTCCTTCCGCCCTCCATGGCAAAGGCCAATATTGTTCTGCTTCTTAAACCAGGCAAGGACCCGGTCGAACCAGGTTCCTACAGACCGATCTCGTTGCTACAATGTGGCATAAAAATCCTGGCGAAGGTATTGGCGCTTAGGTTGAACACTGTCATAACGTCCCTGATACATGGTGATCAGGCGGGGTTTATGCCAAATAAGTCCACTGCCATCAATATTAGACGGTTATTTCTAAACATGCAGTCAGACGCAGACAATGTAGGAAGCAGGGCTCTGCTTTCCTTAGATGCCGCTAAGGCATTTGACAGCATTGACTGGACGTATATGTGGGAGGTGCTGTCTCGATTCGGGTTTGGAGATAGGTACATAGCTTGGGTCAGGTTGCTCTACAGCCGTCCGGAGGCCGCTATCAGGGCCTTTGGGTGTCTGTCTCAGGGCTTCGCCCTGGGGAGGGGGACGAGGCAAGGTTGCCCGTTGTCCCCTCTCCTATTCGCGTTGGCCATTGAGCCCCCCGCCATGGACATTAGGGCCAATCCGGGTATAGTTGGGTTTTGCTATGGCCCCCTGCAGGAGAAAGTGATGCTTTATGCGGACGATACCTTGCTCATGCTGGGAGATACTGACACGTCTCTGAGGGAGGCCATGGCAACTATTGTGAGGTTTGGAGGGTACTCGGGCCTACAGATTAATTGGACGAAATCGGCCTTGCTGCTGCTGGACGGGGGTGCCACGCAAACGGTGGCACCGTCCTGCCCCATACCAGTCACAACCTCCTTTAAGTACCTTGGAGTCTATGTAACGGCAAACCCCAGGGATTTTAACCATTTGAACATATCTCCCTTGCTCCAGAGGTTCCGTGAAAGGGTTAAATCATGGAATAATCTCCGTATATCAGTGGCGGGCAAGGTGAACTTGGTAAAGATGATTTTAATGCCACAACTGCTTTACTGTCTCCACAATGCCCCTGCGGTAATTCCTCTTAAGATCTTTAGAATAGTGAACTCTATCTTCCGATCCCTGATCTGGAAAAACAAAACGCCCAGAATCAAGCTCGAGCATCTGCAGAGGCCCAAGGACAGCGGCGGGCTGGCATTGCCCAACCCGTGGCTGTACTATATTGCGGCGCAGCTGCAACACCTGGTGGGGTGCTTCGGGGGGGAACCGGCTGGTTCCTCAGGTGCACTGATGCTCCGCACGGTGGGCGATGGGCCCATCCCCTTGGCACTGGAGGCCCTGGCCTTTGCCAAACCCAACAAGACACACCCGACATACAATCTTATACAAAAAGTATGGAATAAATGTAAATATATTCAGCATGCTGACGGATACACTGAATATAGCCCCCTCTGGCATAACGATACTTATACGGAACTGGCTAAATTGCAGATCGGGACTGGGTGGAAAGGCTATGGGATCACACATATTAAACACGTATTTAGGAATGGGAGGCTTAGGCCCTTCGCAGACTTGCGGGCGGAGTACGGACTCCCGCCCTCAATGCTGTTTCAATATATACAGCTCCAGCACGCAGTGAGAGCCCAAAGTAGGTCCTCTGAATGGCATTTGTCGCCAACCCCGGTGTTTGATCTCCTAGGTGATGCTGTGACCTCGAAGGGATTTATTTCTCAATGCTATGCCATCCTGTTAAAACACTTCCTGGGTCAGCATCCAGTCCTGGTGAGGGAAAAATGGGAGAGGGATGTGGGACAACTAGATAGTGAACAATGGGAGGAGATATTTCAAGGGGTGAGCTCCTGTTCCCTGAATGAGGCTCAGCGACTTACCCAGCTATACATTATTTTTAGGGTGTACTATACACCACATAGGATGCAACTGATGGGGATGCAAGCAGACGACACGTGTACTAGATGCAAGAGGGACCATGGCGATCTCATACATCTCCTGTGGAGGTGTCCCAAATTGCACAAGTATTGGACTGAGGTGGTGAGCACTGTTAACTCGGTGTTAGGGCTATCCGTACCTGTGGACCCCAGGGTATGTTTACTTGGTGTTTTGGAGGAATATGTGGAGGAGGTGTACACAAGGGAAGCGGTGCATAGGGTGCTATTTCAGGCCAGGAAATTGATTATGGTACATTGGAAATCTGAGAATCCACCGACCTTGAAGGAATGGATTGATAAGATGGGTGATATGATACGCATGGAGAAGCTTATTTACCAACACAGGGGCAGTAACCGTAAATACGAAAACCTTTGGGCCCCGTGGCTGGATACACCGGGGCTTTCCCCGGTGGACCTGGTCATGGACAGACTATTGGGATTGAATATGGGATGAGTGCTGCAATGTGCGGGGATGCATACTTTGGCGGGAGGGAAGACAGCTCAGTGAGTGTAATGTCGTGCTGTGTTTGCCTTTTGAGAAGTGTAAGTGTTTTGAAATGCAATGTTGAATGCCATATGCTGTATAACACCTTTTCATCAATAAAAACCTTTTTGTTGGATAAAAAAAAAAAGTTAGAGTTTACAAGCTACGGTACATATAATTTAAAAAATTAATCAATCTTGATTTATGACTGCCTATCTAATTTTTTAAGGCCCTAAAATAACAGGACAGTACAAATACCCCCCAAGTGACCCCTTATTGGAAAGTAGACACCCAAGGGATTTCCAGTGCATCCAGAAAGTATTCACAGCACTTCACCTCACTTCAAGTATTTCAAGGTCGCTAAAAGCCAAAAGGCCATCTCCCATAACAACCAGGTCAAACCCAGCATCATAGCTGGTAAAGCCAGAGGTAAGATCCAAAAGGCTGGTAGGAGTGGTAAGAGGGTTCCATTTTGTTAAAGGTAGAATTCATGGGCATCCCCAGTGCTGGTGGTGCAATTGAGTGGAGCCACATTGCTGCCAAGAGTCCACTAAACCCTGAGTCAATGGAGTGTGACATAGTCCGAGCATGTCCTTGTGTTCTTGCCTGGGCTTAGTCACAGATCTGGACATGCTGAGCTCTGTTGTAAAGATAAGGGGGGAAATCTGCGTGCCTTTCTGGACTCTAAAAGCCTAGTTACCTTGGTTCATACCAGGCTTGTTGACCTTGAACAGTTGATCCAGCTTCTTGTAGTAGAGGTATGTGTGCACTGTGACTGTAAAACCTACTTCACACCGCTGGTGACCATTAAACCTTCTCAGGATCAGTTTGCCATGAATTAGCTGTGTCCCCAATACTGTTGCATACAGTAAGGTAATACCGGGGAGAGACTTTCCACTGTTCCAGCAACTTTGCAGTAGGAAGCCTGGACTTTCTAGGGATACTGCAGGAAGGACCCCTGACACCTTTGAACCAAAGTTTAATGATGCTGTAGGGTGTGACCCCTGATAAAAACGTATCTTTTCCCCTAGCAGTGTTTGCAGGTGAACCGGAGTTGGCCCCTGAGACCCTCAAGAGGCTCCGGTGTGCCAGAGCTAAAAGTCTCTCGGGACAACTTTGGGACTGCCCAGTTACAGTATCCTACTGTTGAAAAATCCTGGAAAATGTGAAGATAAACAATGGAAACCCAGTAGCTCTGGGGCGTTTCCTCATATTGCAGTTCACCATTACCTGTTGTATCGGTTTGACATTGTATTTGAAAATGTTGCAAACAAATACTCTTTCTTCATAAAGGCTGTTCCTTTAAAAATGACTTCCTACAAGACTATCGTCAAACTAGGAACCCAAAGTTAATCCTAACCTACCAATGGACCCCCTTTATGAAGGCAATAAAAGAGTTGGGCAAATTGTTATATATTAGGCACTTGCATGCTTTGGTTTACCACCCTCAGATGTACAGTTTGGTAAAACAGTTTAACAAAACCCTCACAAACATGCTAAAGTAGGTGGTGGATAAACATGGGAGAGACTAGAACCGTCTTCTCCTTATTGTTTGCAATTAGAGGTCCCACAGTCTTCCATGAGGTTTTCACCCTTTGAACATTTGTATGGGAGGCATCCCAGAGGGTTTCTAGACAATGCGAAAGAAACCTGGGAGACTGAAACTACTTCCTACTGGAGTGTCATAGAGCATATCTCAGCCATGTAGGACAGAATTACCTTGGTAATGCCCCTGGTCTTAGAACATATACAAGAAACACTGAGCTGTGAGTCATCTTTGACTCAGGCCGTGTACATGACGATCGGCCCGTCGATGGCAATTCAAATGGCAACCAGCCATTCTTCCAGGCGGGCCGTCGATGCACGAGCTTCCCGACGGGAAGCTCAGCCGTACACACGGCCGAGGTCCTCGCTGGAATGTGCATTCCAGCGAGGTTCTCGCTGATTTTCAGCGAGAACCTCGGCCGTGTGTACGGCACCTCAGACATGACGATGGATGCACAAATAGGATCAATCGTCAGCGGGGCTCATCATTTGCTCCGCATGCTACGTACACTCGTCCCCTTCATCCCAGAAGAAGACACAGCAGTAGTGGTAGGAACAATCATCAACTCACGACTCGACTACGCAAACTCCCTCTACTTAGGATTACCAAAATACCAGATCTCACGTCTACAAGTCGTCTAGAATATGGCAGCCAGACTGGTAGCAGGAAAAAAAACGTGGGAATCGATCTCCCCTGCCTTGAGGGCCCTCCACTGGCTGCCCGTACAGGACCAGGTGACTTTCAAGACACTCTGCCTAACTCACAAATGTACACAAGGAAACGCTCCACAATACTTAAGTGAGAAAATAAAACCCCACGTCACCAACAGCGGGCTCCGGTCAACCAACCAAAACCTTCTCTAAATCCCGCTACAAATCTAAGGGAGAACGCAGATTTGCAGTCCAAGGACCTCGACTCTGGAATGCTCTACCCACGACCATCCGCCTGGAAGAAAACCATCTGTTCTTTAGGAAAAAAATAAAGACCCACCTCTTCTGAAGGACCAGGATGACACTGGAAGGAAAGCGCCTTGAGGCGATTAAGTTCGCATTTGTTGCGCTATACAAGTTACTCACTCACTCACTCAATAGCTTGGCAAAGGTTTGAACTTTTCTCCCAGGGGAATGTATACTCATTTTAGTTCTCACGGTGGAAAATAAGTTCCTCACTAAGTGGCAAGGACCCTATATCACTCCTAGCCCTGGAAAATAAGACCCTGAAGAAAGAGGAAGACATAATCAAGGTTTAGTCACCCAAGTCTATGTCTGAATCACAACAGCAAGAGGTGAGAGGGTATCTACAACAAAATAAAGATTTCTCCTCATAGTTTCCAGGCTGCACAAATATAATTAAACATGGCCCCAAAGTTTGAGTAGGGCTTAAGCCTTATGGTATTACATATAGCCAAAGAAGTACTGAGGATGTTAGACCTTGGGATTATAGAGAGGTCTTAAAGTGAATGATGTTGTCCTATAATCTTGGTTTTACAAACCAGATGGTTCCTTAAGATTTTTAACCTCCAGAAACTGAATGAACTGTTAACGTTTGACACTTACCCCATGTCCCAGGTTGATGAAGTGAGAGGTTGGGTTCCTGCCAGGTATATAACCACACTAGAGGACATTGGCAGGTGGTCATGACAGACACAAGCAAAAGAAAAAACAGCCTTAGCAACCCAAGAGGGCTTGTGGCAGTATGTTAAGATGCCCTTTGGGCTGAATAGGGCTCCCACTACATTCAAGTGGATAATGGATGAAATTCTCAGCCCACTTCAAAGCTATTCAGTGGCCTATCTAGATGATGTGGTTATTTGGAGCACAGACTGGGAAAGTCACCTACCCCAATTGCAGACTGTCTTGAATTCCATTAGAAAAGTAGACTTAACAGCAAACCCAAAGAAGTGAGCCATAGGGTTAAGAGACTTGGGGGCTGATTTACCAAGCCTGTGCGCCAAGACTCATGGTGCACAAGCAGGAGTAAACCTTTTTTTTTGACATTTACCAAAGAAACACGCTGCCAGTGCAGCGTGTTTCCTCATTTACTAAAGTGCCTAATGCGCCCAGAAGAGGGCGCACAGCACGCCAGTACAGAGCTGGCGTGCGGCATTTAGTAATGTAAACATCGGGGATTCGGGCGGGAGTTTATGAGGGGAGGGAGGGGGGTGATGCAGGGGAAGTGTAGTGACATGTGTTTCAACTTGTGTGGCGGGCCGATTTGAAAGGGAAAGTGACTTTTGGGACCCGATCCCCGTGCCCTTGCAAAGTACGCTAGAACCTCGGAAGGTTCACTTGCATACTGGGCATGCGCAGAGGGAAAAATCGGAGCTCACCGCGCGCCGCTTCAGTACGCCGGGAAATCTTTGGTAAATACCAGGCGGCGTAGCAGTGTTTGCACTGCCTGGAGCGGCGCACGGCAAGCTCCGAGCTGTTCTCGGGCTGCGCTGACACTGAAGGGGAACTCCGCGCCAAATTTCAAATGTGAAACCGGCGCGGCTTCCCCCCCAGGGGTACAATAGGCTCTCCGGCTTGGTCCGGAACGTGAGGGGTTAACCCACGCCAAAATCGGCGTGGGGTTCCCCCCCAGATCCGTACCAAGCCCTCATCCCAGGCATGCAGTCTGGCCGGACAGGAATGGGGGTGGGGACGAGCGAGCGGCCCCCCCCCTCCTGAGCCGTACCAGACCACATGCCCTCGACATGGGGGAGTGTGTGCTTTGGGGGAGGGGGGCGCTGCCCCCCCACCCCAAAGCACTCTTGTCCCCATGTCGATCGGGACAAGAGCCTCTTCCCGACAACCCTAGCCATTGGTTGTCGGGGTATGCGGGCGGGAGCCAATCAGAATCTGGGAGCCCCGTTTAATAAGGTGGCCCCCAGATTTCGGGCCCCCACCCTATGTGAATGAGTATGGGGTACATCGTACCCCTACCCATTCACCTGGTGAACGTTTTCACTTTTGAGGGTCTTCCGCCGCCCCCTTCAAATTCTTCTGCCTGGACGGGGGTCGTACATCCCATCCAGGACTTGGACGTGGCGGGCTTCTCGTCGCTGTCTTCTGCCGCTGCCCCCTTCACCACGAAGCTCCGTGCTTGTTTGATGAGGGCAGCGGGCTTCCGTCGTCTTCTCCGGGGCGAGGGTCGTACATCCCACCCCGGATTTCGTCGCCGGGTTCTGCCTGGCTCCTACTAGGGGCCAGGGCTTCTTTTGCCGTCTTCCGCCGGAGGGCGCCACTCTCCGGGCTTCTCGACGTTGTCTTCCGCCGCGGGGGCCAGGCCTTCTTCTTTGCCGCCCCCCTCGATTTTTTCGGCCTGGACGGGGGTCGTACATCCCATCCAGGACTTGGACGTGGCGGGCTTCTCGTCGCCGTCTTCTGCCGCTGCCCCCTTCACCACGAAGCTCCGTGCTTGTTTGATGAGGGCAGCGGGCTTCCGTCGTCTTCTCCGGGGCGAGGGTCGTACATCCCACCCCGGATTTCGTCGCCGTCTTCTGCCGCTGCCCCCTTCACCACGAAGCTCCGTGCTTGTTTGATGAGGGCAGCGGGCTTCCGTCGCAGTCTTCCGCCGCGGGGTGACACTCGCGGGCTTCTTCTTCCATTCGATGTTGACACGGCGAGGTCCGGCGCTGAAATGCCTTCTGAGCGGCGGGCAAGGACTTATATTGGCATTGGGCGTGGGCGTGGTTATGCCAACATGTGACCTTAACCCATGTGACAGTGATGTGACGTGACATCGCCGCCACGTCCAAGTCCTGGATGGGATGTACGACCCCCGTCCAGGCCGAAAAAATCGAGGGGGGCGGCAAAGAAGAAGGCCTGGCCCCCGCGGCGGAAGACAACGTCGAGAAGCCCGGAGAGTGGCGCCCTCCGGCGGAAGACGGCGAAAGAAGCCCTGGCCTCGGGAGGAGCCAGGCAGAAGCGGAGGAGCCCGAGGTGGGGCGACACCCCCGTTGTTCTCCGCTGTTTTCGGCCGGCCCCCCCCGGATGTAAAAGAGCTTCATTTTGGGGTAGGGGGCACAGTCGAGCATGGCGGAGAGCATGGGTGGGTTTCCCCCCCCCGGCAGAAGACGGCTAGAAGACCGAGGAGTGGCGACGCCCCCGTTGTTCTCCGCCATTTCCGCCGGCCCCCCCCGGATGTAAAAGAGCTTGATTTGGGGTAGGGGGCCTGGCCGAACATGGCGGAGAGCATCGGTGGGTGTCTCTCTCCCCGGCGGAAGGCGGCGGCGAAGACCGGGGGGGGGGGTAGGTGTACCCCCCCGGCGGAAGGCGAAGACCGAGGAGGGGTTTCGCCCCCCGTTGTTCTCCGCCATTTCCGCCGGCCCCCCCCGGATGTAAAAGAGCTTGATTTGGGGTAGGGGGCCTGGCCGAACATGGCCGAGAGCATCGGTGGGTGTCCCCCCCCGGCGGAAGGCGGCGGCGAAGACCGGTGCGGGGCTGGAGCCCCCCCGGCAGAAAACGTCTGGAAGACCGAGGGGCTCCGCCCCCGTTGTTCTCTGCTTTTTTCGGCCGGCCCCCCCCGGATGTGAAAGAGCTTATTTTGGGGTGGGGGCCTGGCTGGACATGGCGGAGATCATCGGTGGGTGTCCCCCCCCGGCAGAAGACGGCGAAGCCCGGGGCCCAATGGGCTGGTGGTGGGGGGTCCCGGCAGAAGACCCCCGGAGCTGACTAATAAATTATTTTTTTCTGTGTGTTTTTTTTTTTGTTTACACTTTTCCACCCGGTGAATGGGTAGGGGTACGATGTACCCCATACTCATTCACATAGGGTGGGGGGCCAGAATCTGGGGGCCCCCTTAATATAGGGGGCTCTCAGATTCTGATAAGCCCCCCGCCCGCATACCCCGACAACCAACGGCCAGGGTTGTCGGGAAGAGGCTCTTGTCCCTTTCGACATGGGGACAAGAGTGCTTTGGGGTGGGGGGGCAGTGCCCCCCTCCCCCACAGCACACACTCCCCCATGTCGAGGGCATGTGGTCTGGTACGGCTCAGGAGGGGGGGGGGCGCTCGCTCGTCCCCACCCCCATTCCTGTCCGGCCAGACTGCGTGCCTGGGAGAAGGGTTTGGTCTGGATCTGAGGGGGAACCCCACGCCGTTTTTTGGCGTGGGTTTAACCCCTTATGTTCCAGATCAAATCTAAGAGCCTGTTGTGCACCAGAAGGGGGACCCCCACGCCGTTTTTTTTTTGTAATTTGGGGTGGAGTTCCCCTTTATCCCGGTCCTGTCAGGGGGGGGGGGAATGCCTGCTCGTCTGTCCCTACAATGTATGAACAGCGATCTGTCATTTCCCCTACACAGTCCCACCCCCTTTACAGTTAGAACACACCCAGGTAACATATTCAACCCCTTCCGCGCCCCTAGTGTTAACCCCTTCCCTGCCAGTGTCATTTTTATAGTAAGCAATGCATTGATATACCATTGCTCGCTACAAAAATGCCAAATCTCACAAAAATGTGTCCGCCACAATGTCGCATTAGACAGAAAAAACAATGATAGCCACCATTACTAGTAAAACAAAAAATTATTCCAAAAAAACCCATAAGACCAACCCCTACTTAGAACTTTTGCCCAAACCAATCAAACGCTTATTGTGATTTTTTGCAACCAAAAAGATGTCCAAGAATACTTATCGGCCTAAACTGAGGGCAAACATTTTTTGAATATATTTTGGGGGAGATTTATTATAGCAAACCGTAAAAAAGATGTTTTTTTAGTTACCAAATTGTCGCTATATTTTTGGGTCAAGCAAAAATAAGAAAAAACGCAGAGGTGATCAAATACCACCAACAAAAAAAAAAAATTGAATTTTTAGGGGGGGGGGGGGGGAGGATGAGGACGCCCAATTTTTTTGGGGGCCACGTCGCACAACCACGCAATTGTCAGTCAAAATGACGCAGTGTTGAAATGCAAAAACTGGCCCCGTCAGTGACCAGTAATATGCTCTGGGGCTCAAGTGGTTACAAATTAAGAATACACTAAAGTTAGCCCAATTTATGGCCATAATGTGAAAGATGATGTTACACCGAGTAAATAGATACCCAACATGTTACACTTTAATATTGCACACACTCATGGAATGGCGCCAAACTTCAGTACTTGAAAATACCCATAGGCAACGCTTTTTTATGTGTTTCAGGTTACCAGTTTTGATTTACAGAGGAGGTCTAGTGCTAAAAGTATTGCTCTCGCTCTAACGTACGCTATGATACCTCACATGTGGGGTTTGAACGGGGGTTCAATATGTGGGCGGGGCTTACACATTTAAGGCCCGCCCCCATATATGGAAACATTCTTCAAACCACACATGTGAGGTATCATAGCGTGCGTAACAGCAAGAGGAATATTTATAGCACTAGACCTCATCTGTAAATCTAAACTGGTAACCGGAAACAATAAAAATGCTGCTTGTTCGCTTCTGACTGCGAGCTACTAGGGACAGGGGCGTTTAAATTATTACTATTTAGGTTTGTTACGTAAAAATTCTATAAGACCTCCCGTTCAGCTTGTAAAGCATCACTTCATGGGGACCAAAAAAAAATTTAACACCTCTAATGCTTTCATCCGCCATTGCAGATTTGATTCTGGTACTGCATTTCGAGTGAACTGGGCATGCTCGAACACTTAGTAAAAAAAGCTGGATGTTTGATCCTGAAAATGACTTGCATCTTTCTGAGCATGCTCAGAAAGCTCTTTTTTTGGCTTAGTAATTTAAGGACATCCTTAACAGGTGTAAGCAGTTCCAAGTGCACACAAACTAGAGGCTGACATTTCTTCATGTGTTTCCAATTGGTTCATTAGCACACATGTTATAAAAAGCGTGGATACTGCACGTGTCAGCTGCCCCTCAGAGGGGGCAGATTTGCTGGCTGGAAGTAATGGCGGAGCGAAACAGAGATGTTTTGGAGCAAGTTTTGTATTTTTTGATGTTTTCTCTGCTACATAATTTTGCTAAATGTTTCTCAAGATGTTAATGACTAATGTTTTAATCCTGTGGGTCTATCCTGTTATTTAAAAGCATGATTTATTTTCCAATGACTGTGAAATAAACGTTGGTCTTTTTTGTTTTTAGGTGTTTTTATATATTTTTGGTGTGTTTATTTGTAATTTTTTTTTTGCTTTCCTTGTTTTGTGGACCAATAAAATTACTTTCAAATTTTGAAGTTTGTTTTGTGATATTTTTTTCCTGCTATGGATTTCAACCGCTGCAGCTGAACTAGTTTGGGCCTAAACCATCAAGTGTGATTTGTCTCTAAGCTCTTTCCTGGTGTGTATGCATGAAATGTTTAGTCACCAGAAAAGGAAGGACAAAGCGGTAAGTATTGTTTCCTAGAACTGATGTCCAGACTGACTTTTTAAAGCACATGTGCAAGATGTAGGAAAAGCTGCAAACAGGGCCTGTTGGAGGGGGGGGGGGGGGGTGGTGTTTTTTTTTTTGGACAGGCTTGAAGTGCTGATTTACAGCGCTGTGCTTGAAACTAGCACAAGACAATCCTATTCTAATTGTGGGTTGTTTGAGGGAAGCCAATTGAGTGTTAGAACCCCTGCTAGTGTTTTTAGGTTGGGCTTTGTGTCCCTTTTCCTAAAATTGGCTTCACTTCCTGTCACACAGCTGAACAGGAAGTGAGGTTAAAACCCTACCAATGGTCTTTTCTTCGGGGCACAGGTCAATCTAACTAGTGTCACCATTAAGCAAATTGCACTGCAGTGTACACCCCAAATGATTAGTTACTTTGGGGTTTAGTAAAGGCAAAGCCGCTCTGCAGTAGAAGCGTAGGCAATGAAAATCAGAAGGGAAGCACTGATGGTTTTTACTTCCAATCCCGCCAAGTTTTGAGTTTTCTTCCTTGCTTGTCCACTTGTAGTGCAAAGTGGATTTGCCTTTAGTAAATGGACCCCAAAGTCCAAGATTCCTACTAATTTGGGGTGTACACAGCAAAATGCCATTTCCAAAATGGGAAACTATTTATATTGATCTGTGTGTCCCCAACAAAACATTACTCAGGTGTTTCCCTCACTTCCTGTTTGGCTGTGTGGCAGGAAGTGAATGAATTAAGTAGAAAGTGACAACATTTGTGAGGTGTCTTTACCCTATCAGGGGTGCAGGCATCCCCAAAACAAACAAGAAAATAGTTGATTTAACATTGGGTGGTGTTTGTGGGGGTCCCTAACACACATTCATACATATTAGCAACGCTGGATCGTGGCCTATTGGCATGGTTATATTTTCTTAAGCCTCTCAATAAAATGATCTGAAATTTGGGGTTAAACTGGAACAATAATCATCACTTTTATTTTTTGGATTTCTTTCATTTTGGATAGAGTTGGTGGGGGGGGGGGGGGGTTAGAAGCTCTGTCAGTTTATTTTGTATTATCCCTGTCCGTTTGGGGAGATTGGCCTTCACTTCCTGCCCCATAGCCAAACAGGAAGTGATCGAAAAAGTAGGCAAATTAAGGGCCCCCCCAAGTCCCCCCCCACAGAACTTGTGTGTGTCCCCTGAAAATTCCTGGGTGGGTCATAAAAAAACAGGGTGTGGCCTTGACAGGAAGGGTGGGTCATTTTTCTATTAGGGGGGTGCCAAAATTTGGTCAGGCCTAGGGAAGCACAAAACCTAAATCTCCTACTGCACATTAGGGCTTATTTAGACAGGATCCAATTTACAGCATGTTTTTAGATTGTGGGAGGAAACCCGCACAGGGAGAACATGCAAACTCCAGGCAGATAGTGTCACGGGCGGGATTCGAACCAGCAACCCTTTTGCTGCTAGGTGAACATGCTACACACTACGCTACTGTGCTGAACGAACATGATTGCAGCTGAAAGCATGAGATGTTTTTTTTTTTACCAATTCCATGATTTCCAGCCTGGAGGACAGATGTGGGGTCTAATTGACCCCGCCTTTCTCTATAAAGAGGACCTGTCACACACTAGTCCTATTACAAGGGATGTTTACATTCCTTGTAATAGGAAGAAAAGTGAAAAATAATACAAACAAAGGGACAAACAAGTGCAAAAATTAAAATATTAAGTAAAAAAATAAAATAACAAAGGAATTTAAATGCTCCTGTCCCTAGTAGCTCGCACTCAGAAGCGAACACGCATGCAAGTCCCACCCACATATGTAAACATCCTTCAAACCCCACATGTGAGGTATCATAGCGTGCGTTAGAGCGAGAGCAATAATGTTAGCACTAGACCTCCTCTGTAACTCAAAAGTGGTAACCTGAGAAAAAAAGTCAAGCGTTGCCTATGGAGATTTTTAATAACGAAGTTTAGCGCCATTCCATGAGTGTGCGCAATATGAAAGCGTGACAAGTTAGGTATCTATTTACTCGGTGTAACATCATCTTTTACCTTATCCCTAAAAATTGGCCTAGCTTTACTGCTTTCTTATTTTGTCATTCATGAAACAGGTTTTTTTTTGGAAAGCCAAAAAAAAAAAAAAACGTTAGAAAATTTTTGGCACAAATACTGTTGGAAATGTGTCCGAAAAAATGGCCGCCACTTTATTCCCTAGGGTGTTTGTTAATAAAATATATATAATGTTTGGGGGTCCTGAGTAAGTTTCAAGGAAGAAAATATAATTGTTACATGAAGGAGAGAAGTGCCAGAATAGGCGCGGTATGGAAGTGGTTAAAGTGCACCAATAAAAGTGAAAAATTCCTTGAAATTTCGTACCATGGGGGGGGGGAGGCAATTAGGGGCGCCATCAGGAATTATGGGGCCCCTTACACAGCTTCAGGCATGGGCCCCCTGGAGCAGAGAATAGGGGGGGGGGGGTGCCGCCTGATATTAAGAAGGGGGGGGGGCTGCCGCAATTTGATAAGCGGGGGGTTCCTTTACTAAAAAATACATATAGAAAAATATATATTAAAAAGGGTGGTAGCCATCCGGGGGCCCTGGGGACCACTGGGCCCTTTAATAAAAAGAAACTTCTGGGCTCTTTAATGAAAAATAAATTACAATATCTACATATATAAAATAATAAAAAAGGGGGTTGCCTTGGGAGCTCTGGGCCCTTTAATAAAAAATAACTACCAAAAATCTAAAAAAAAAATAACATTGGGTGGGAGCTGTGGTGGCTCAACGTGAATGGCACTGCGCTGACAAGCCGTTCACCTCTGCAGCCAAGGGTTCGGATCCCGGTCTCGGCTACATATGAATTGAGTTTGGTGGTGTCAGCCCAGCTCCCGGTGGGTGTGCTATGCAAGGTACGCCTGTGCTTAGTATGCCCACCCCCCCCCCCCCCACAAAAAAAACACCACACTTGCACACACTTTGGCCATGAGGTCTCCTAAAATAAAGGGAGGTGAAGGACCTACAGGGCTGGCTGGGTGGGCTACACTCCTTCATAGGGGGAGTCCCTCTGTCCCATTGGGCTCCCAAGTGTAGCAGGTGGGGTGAGGCCCCCCTCACACCCACCATTGCCACCGGGGGCATGGAGAAGGATGGCGATTGCAAGTCCAGCTCCTCTCTCTCGACTTCACGCACAAAATACACTTTAAAAAAAAATTAAAGTAAAAAGTAACAAACCTGGGGAAAATGTTTATAACATTTTTAGAAGCAAAAAGGGGCCCTCTGGGAGCTTTCAAAATTATATTATATATATATATGTTTAAAAAATAACCAAAAAATATATCATATGTTTTTTTTTTGATTTTTTTGTAAAGGTGGGGGGTTGTCATCTGGAGCCCTGGGGATCTCCGGGCCACTGGGGACCAGGCCACTGGGGACCTCCAGACCCCTAAACCAAAACATTGGCCCTTTAATAACAAAAAATTTGGGGGGTTGCCACCCGGGGCCCTGGGGACCTCCAGACTGCTAAAAAATATTAAATTCCAAAAATTGGCCCTTTAATAAAAAATCCTACAAAAACCAACTAACAAATATATATACAAAAAAAAAAAGAGGGGGGTTACCATCTGGGGCGCTGGGGGGCCTCCAGGCATCTGGGCACCTCCGGACCCCCGGGCCCCTTACAGGTGTACAGGGCCGCCATCATGAATTTTGGGGCCCCTTACACAGCTTCAGGCATGGGCCCCCTGGAGCAGAGAACCGGGGGGGGGGGTGCTGCCGCATGAAATTGAGAAGCGGGGGGGGGGGTGGTGCCACAAATTGAGGAGCGGAGGGGCCCTTTACAAAAATTTTGACAGAAATAAGAAATAAAGAAAAATATATATAAAAAAGGGGGGTAGCCATCCGGGGCCCTGGGGACCTCTGTGCTCTTTATCAAATAAAAATACAAAAGAGAGAAAATACATATATATATATTTTTTAAATATAACATTTATCGAAAAAAAGTAAAAAAACAAGGGGGTAGCCTTCCAGGGCCCTGGGGACCTCTGGGCCCTTTCCTTAAAAAAAAAAAAAAAAATATATTAAAAAAATATATATATTTTTTTAAATATATATATTTTATTTTAAAAAAAGGGCTTGCCATCTGGGGCCCTTAGTGGCCTCCGGGCCCCTGGGGACCTTCGGAGCCCTTAAACAAAAAAAAAAAAAAAAAAATTGTTTTTTTTGTTTTAGGGTGGTTCCCATCCGGGCCCCTGGGGGCCCCTGGGGACCCCCGGGCGGTGTAATGCCTGTACCCCCCTAATGGCGGCCCTGCAGGTGTACTGCCTGTACCCCCCTGATGGCGGCCCTGGGTGTAATGTCAGCATGTGAAAAATGACATTCTGAAGGAAAAAAGCCATTTAAAACTGACTCGCGGCTATAATGAATTGTCAGCTCTTGGAATTTGCAGGAGAATTCATTCATTAAAAACACCAAAAAAAAAGCGTGGGGGTCCCCCCAAATTCAATAACCAGACCCTTTAGGTCTGGTATGGATATTAAGGGGAACCCCGCCATCAATTTTTAAAAAAAATGACGTGGGGTTCCCCCCAAATATCCATAACCAGACCCTTCAGGTCTGGTGTGGAATTTAAGGGGAACTCCACTCCAAATTAAAAAAAAAATGGCGTGGAGTCCCCCCTAAAATCCACACCAGACCCCTTATCCGAGCACGTTGACCTGGCCGGCCGCAGAAAAGAGGGGGGGACAGAGCGCGGCCCCCCCCCTCTCCTGAACCGCACCAGGCCACATGCCCTCAACATTGGGAGGGTGTTTTGGGGTGCCCCCCAAAACACCTTGTCCCCATGTTGATGAGGACAAGGGTCTCTTCCCCACAACCCTTGCCCGGTGGTTGTGGGGGTCTGCGGGCAGGAGGCTTATCGAAATCTGGAAGACCCCTTTAACAAAGGGGCCCCCCAGATCCCGGCCCCCCCCCTGTGTGAAATGGTAATGGGGTACCTTGTACCTCTACCATTTCACGAGTAAAAAAAAATGTAAAGGGTTAAAAAAGACAAGAGCCGGTTTTTGACAAGTCCTTTATTATCTTCTTTCTTCTTTCCTTCGGGTTTCTTCTTCCTCCTCCTTCTTCTTCCTCTGCTTCTGTCTTGGGTCTTCTATTCCCGCATCTTGCCCGGCGTGTTCTTCCATCTTCTTCCGCTGTTCTTCTCGTCCGCATCTTCTTCTCCTTCTTGTTCTTCTTCGCCGGAGCGGCCGCTTCCAATTGAAATCCCCGCTGTCTGCCGGACCACGCCCCCCCCTCTGACGCCTCGGGCAAGCTCTTAGGAGTGTGCTGCCAGTGCGTCAGAGGGGGGCGTGGTCACATGTCAGAGGGCGGCCAATTCAATTTGAAGCTTGTGCGCGGCTTTTTCTTTGCCAGAGTCGCCGCTTCCAATTGAATTGCCCGCTTTCTGGAACATGTGACCACGCCCCCCTCTGACGCACTGGCACCACACGGGGACTTTCCTAAGAGCTTGCCCGTGGCGTCAGAGGGGGGGCGTGGTCCGGCAGACAGCGGGGATTTCAATTGGAAGCGGCCGCTCCGGCGAAGAAGAAGAAGAAGGAGAAGATGCGGACGAGAAGGACAGCGGAAGAAGATGGAAGAACACGCCGGGCAAGATGCGGGAATAGAAGACCCAAGACAGAAGCAGAGGAAGAAGAAGATGGAGGAAGAAGAAACCCGAAGGAAAGAAGAAAGAAGATAATAAAGGACTTGTCAAAAACCGGCTCTTGTCTTTTTTTACACTGACACTTTTTTTTTCTCGTGAAATGGTAGAGGTACAAGGTACCCCATTACCATTTCACACAGGGGGGGGGCCGGGATCTGGGGGGCCCCTTTGTAAAAGGGGTCTTCCAGATTTCGATAAGCCTCCTGCCCGCAGACCCCCACAACCACCGGGCAAGGGTTGTGGGGAAGAGACCCTTGTCCTCATCAACATGGGGACAAGGTGTTTTGGGGGGCACCCCAAAACACCCTCCCAATGTTGAGGGCATGTGGCCTGGTGCGGTTCAGGAGAGGGGGGGGGCCGCGCTCTGTCCCCCCCTCTTTTCTGCGGCCGGCCAGGTCAACGTGCTCGGATAAGGGGTCTGGTGTGGATTTTAGGGGGGACTCCACGCCATTTTTTTTTAAATTTGGAGTGGAGTTCCCCTTAAATTCCACACCAGACCTGAAGGGTCTGGTTATGGATATTTGGGGGGAACCCCACGTCATTTTTTTTTAAATTGACGGCGGGGTTCCCCTTAATATCCATATCAGACCTAAAGGGTCTGGTTATTGAATTTGGGGGGACCCCCACGCTTTTTGTTTTCGTTTTTTTAATGAATGAATTCTCCTGCAAATTCCAAGAGCTGACAATTCATTATAGCCGCGAGTCAGTTTTAAATGGCTTTTTTTTTTATTTTTTTTTTTTTTCAGAATGTCATTTTGTGCAAAGACATATTTCTAACCGCAGGAAAAGTGCGCTTTATTCACCTGCTGACATTCCCCCCCCCCCATGGTACGAATTTTAAAATAATTATTCAAATGACGTGGGGGTCCCCCCAAATTCAATAACCAGACCCTTCAGGTCTGATATGGATATTAAGTGGAACCCCGCCATCAATTTTTAAAAAAAATGACGTGGGGTTCCCCCCAAATATCCATAACCAGACCCTTCGGGTCTGGTGTGGAATTTAAGGGGAACTCCACCCCAAATTAAAAAAAAAATGGCGTGGAGTCCCCCCTAAAATCCACACCAGACCCCTTATCCGAGCACGTTGACCTGGCCGGCCGCAGAAAAGAGGGGGGGACAGAGCGCGGCCCCCCCCCCTCTCCTGAACCGCACCAGGCCACATGCCCTCAACATTGGGAGGGTGTTTTGGGGTGCCCCCCAAAACACCTTGTCCCCATGTTGATGAGGACAAGGGTCTCTTCCCCACAACCCTTGCCCGGTGGTTGTGGGGGTCTGCGGGCGGGAGGCTTATCGAAATCTGGAAGACCCCTTTTACAAAGGGGCCCCCCAGATCCCGGCCCCCCCCCTGTGTGAAATGGTAATGGGGTACCTTGTACCTCTACCATTTCACGAGAAAAAAAAAGTGTCAGTGTAAAAAAAGACAAGAGCCGGTTTTTGACAAGTCCTTTATTATCTTCTTTCTTCTTTCCTTCGGGTTTCTTCTTCCTCCTCCTTCTTCTTCCTCTGCTTCTGTCTTGGGTCTTCTATTCCCGCATCTTGACTGGCGTGTTCTTCCATCTTCTGTTCCTCCCGCTGTCCTTCTCGTCCGCATCTTCTTCTCCTTCTTCTTCTTTGCCGGAGCGGCCGCTTCCAATTGAAATCCCCGCTGTCTGCCGGACCACGCCCCCCCTCTGACGCCTCGGGCAAGCTCTTAGGAGTGTGCTGCCAGTGCGTCAGAGGGGGGCGTGGTCACATGTCAGAGGGCGGCCAATTCAATTCGAAGCTCGTGCGCGGCTTTTTCTTTGCCAGAGTCGCCGCTTCCAATTGAATTGCCCGCTTTCTGGAACATGTGACCACGCCCCCCTCTGACGCACTGGCACCACACGGGGACTTTCCTAAGAGCTTGCCCGTGGCGTCAGAGGGGGGGCGTGGTCCGGCAGACAGCGGGGATTTCAATTGGAAGCGGCGCCTCCGGCGAAGAAGAACAAGAAGAAGATGCGGACGAGAAGGACAGCGGGAGGAAAAGAAGATGGAAGAACACGCCGGGCAAGATGCGGGAATAGAAGACCCAAGACAGAAGCAGAGGAAGAAGAAGGAGGAGGAAGAAGAAACCCGAAGGAAAGAAGAAAGAAGATAATAAAGGACTTGTCCAAAACCGGCTCTTGTCTTTTTTAACCCCTTACATTTTTTTTACTCGTGAAATGGTAGAGGTACAAGGTACCCCATTACCATTTCACACAGGGGGGGGGGCCGGGATCTGGGGGACCCCTTTGTTAAAGGGGTCTTCCAGATTTCGATAAGCCTTCCGCCCGCAGACCCCCACAACCACCGGGCAAGGGTTGTGGGGAAGAGACCCTTGTCCTCATCAACATGGGGACAAGGTGTTTTGGGGGGCACCCCAAAACACCCTCCCAATGTTGAGGGCATGTGGCCTGGTGCGGTTCAGGAGAGGGGGGGGGCCGCGCTCTGTCCCCCCCTCTTTTCTGCGGCCGGCCAGGTCAACGTGCTCGGATAAGGGGTCTGGTGTGGATTTTAGGGGGGACTCCACGCCATTTTTTTGTTTTTTGGGGTGGAGTTCCCCTTAAATTCCACACCAGACCTGAAGGGTCTGGTTATGGATATTTGGGGGGAACCCCACGTCATTTTTTTTAAAAATTGACGGCGGGGTTCCCCTTAATATCCATACCAGACCTAAAGGGTCTGGTTATTGAATTTGGGGGGACCCCCACGTCATTTGAATAATTATTTAAAAATTCGTACCATGGGGGGGGGGAATGTCAGCAGGTGAATAAAATGCACTTTTCCTGCGGTTAGAAATATGTCTTTGCACAAAATGACATTCTGAAAAAAAAAAAAAAAAAAAAAAAGCCATTTAAAACTGACTCGCGGCAATAATGAATTGTCGGCTCTCGGCAATTGCAGGAGAATTCATTCATTAAAAAAAGGGAAAAAAAAAGCGTGGGGGTCCCCCCAAATTCAATAACCAGACCCTTTAGGTCTGGTATGGATATTAAGGGGAACCCCGCCGTCAATTTATTAAAAAAATGACGTGGGGTTCCCCCCAAATATCCATAACCAGACCCTTCGGGTCTGGTGTGGAATTTAAGGGGAACTCCACCCCAAATGTAAAAAATAAATGGCGTGGAGTCCCCCCTAAAATCCACACCAGACCCCTTATCCGAGCACGTTGACCTGGCCGGCCGCAGAAAAGAGGGGGGGACAGAGCGCGGCCCCCCCCCTCTCCTGAACCGCACCAGGCCACATGCCCTCAACATTGGGAGGGTGTTTTGGGGTGCCCCCCAAAACACCTTGTCCCCATGTTGATGAGGACAAGGGTCTCTTCCCCACAACCCTTGCCCGGTGGTTGTGGGGGTCTGCGGGCAGGAGGCTTATCGAAATCTGGAAGACCCCTTTAACAAAGGGGCCCCCCAGATCCCGGCCCCCCCCCTATGTGAAATGGTAATGGGGTACCTTGTACCTCTACCATTTCACGAGTAAAAAAAATGTAAAGGGTTAAAAAAGACAAGAGCCGGTTTTTGACAAGTCCTTTATTATCTTCTTTCTTCTTTCCTTCGGGTTTCTTCTTCCTCCTCCTTCTTCTTCTTCTGCTTCTGTCTTGGGTTGGGTCTTCTATTCCCGCATCTTGCCCGGCGTGTTCTTCCATCTTCTTCCGCTGTCCTTCTCGTCCGCATCTTCTCCTTCTTCTTCTTCGCCGGAGCGGCCGCTTCCAATTGAAATCCCCGCTGTCTGCCGGACCACGCCCCCCCCTCTGACGCCACGGGCAAGCTCTTAGGAAAGTCCCCGTGTGGTGCCTGTGCGTCAGAGGGGGGCGTGTTCACATGTTCCAGAAAGCGGGCAATTCAATTGGAAGCGGCGACTCTGGCAAAGAAAAAGCCGCGCACGAGCTTCAAATTAAATTGGCCGCCCTCTGACATGTGACCACGCCCCCCTCTGACGCACTGGCAGCACACTCCTAAGAGCTTGCCCGTGGCGTCAGAGGGGGGGGGCGTGGTCCGGCAGACAGCGGGGATTTCAATTGGAAGCGGCCGCTCCGGCGAAGAAGAAGAAGAAGGAGAAGATGCGGACGAGAAGGACAGCGGGAGGAACAGAAGATGGAAGAACACGCCGGGCAAGATGCGGGAATAGAAGACCCAAGACAGAAGCAGAGGAAGAAGAAGGAGGAGGAAGAAGAAACCCGAAGAAAAGAAGAAAGAAGATAATAAAGGACTTGTCAAAAACCGGCTCTTGTCTTTTTTAACCCTTTACATTTTTTTTCTCGTGAAATGGTAGAGGTACAAGGTACCCCATTACCATTTCACACAGGGGGGGGGCCGGGATCTGGGGGGCCCCTTTGTTAAAGGGGTCTTCCAGATTTCGATAAGCCTCCCGCCCGCAGACCCCCACAACCACCGGGCAAGGGTTGTGGGGAAGAGACCCTTGTCCTCATCAACATGGGGACAAGGTGTTTTGGGGGGCACCCCAAAACACCCTCCCAATGTTGAGGGCATGTGGCCTGGTGCGGTTCAGGAGAGGGGGGGGGCCGCGCTCTGTCCCCCCCTCTTTTCTGCGGCCGGCCAGGTCAACGTGCTCGGATAAGGGGTCTGGTGTGGATTTTAGGGGGGACTCCACGCCATTTTTTTTTTAATTTGGAGTGGAGTTCCCCTTAAATTCCACACCAGACCCGAAGGGTCTGGTTATGGATATTTGGGGGGAACCCCACGTCATTTTTTTTTTAAATTGACGGCGGGGTTCCCCTTAATATCCATACCAGACCTAAAGGGTCTGGTTATTGAATTTGGGGGGACCCCCACGCTTTTTTTTCCCTTTTTTTAATGAATGAATTCTCCTGCAATTGCCGGGAGCCGACAATTCATTATAGCCGCGAGTCAGTTTTAAATGGCTTTTTTCCTTTGAAAAATGACATTTTGTGCAGAGACATTTCTAACCACGGGAAACATGCGCTTTTTCACCTGCTGACATTAGAGACCCCCATAGTACGAAATTTAAAGGAAAATTACACTTTTATTATTGCACTTTTAGCATTATTAAAATCACTGCTCCCGAAAAAACGGCCGTTTTAAAAAATAAAAAAAGCATTGGTACATGTCCCCTGGGGCAGGACTGAGGTCCCCAAACACTTTTTAGGAGAAAACTTGCAGATTAGCCTTTAAAATTCACTATTAAGATTTCCCCCCATAGACTTATACAGGGAGTTCGGCGGCGGCTTTACTTATCAATCACATCGCGCTGCTGCTGCCGCCGGTTCATGCGCCTAATTAGGGCTTCATCCAGCGCACTAATTAAGGCATGTACCGGCGCAGCGCAGATTCATTAGTAAATCAGCCCCTTGGTATCTAGGTTACACTATTAGGAGGGGTCTAATCAAACACCAAATCCATAAGGTAGAAGCCATCAAAGAGTGGCTCCCTCCTGCCACCAAGAAACAAGTGAGAACCTTCTTGGGCATGGTTGGGTATTATTGTAGGTTCATCCAAAAATTTGCCACAATGGCAGCACCCTTAACTGGCATGACCAATAGCTCCTTTGTAGCAGTTAAGTGGAATCTCAAGGCTGAAGAAACTTTCCAAAGTCTGAAGCAGGCTCTGTGTAGACAGCCAGTGCTATTAGGCCCAGATTTCAATAAACAATTTGTGATCCAGACTGATGCCTCAAGTATAGGACTAGGAACTGTGCAATCCCAAGTGATAGGTGAAAAAGAACACCCCATGGTCTTTTTGAGTTGAAAGCTGACCCTTCCAGAAAGGAATTCAAGTATTGTGGAGCGAGATTATTTTGCCATTAAGTGGGTCTAATGCCACGTACACGCGATTGTTTTTCAGCATGTAGAAAAAACAATGTTTTTCCAACTTCATCATTAAAAACCATGTTGCCCACACACCATTGTTTTAAAAATGATGAGCAAAGCACGGTGACGTACAACACGTCCGACGGCACGCAACAGGGGAAGTTCCATTCAAGCTCCCGTCTCATAACTTGCTTCTGAGCATGCGCGGGTTTAAAACATCGTTTTTAACATCGTTTTAGCCCACACACGATCATTTTTTACAACCCAAAAAACATTTTTTTTTAAAAGGACGTTAAATGCAGCATGCTCCAATTTTTTATTTTTTTTGCTGTTTTTTCCGAAGATGAAAAACGATGTGAAGCCCACACACGATCATTTTAAATGACGTTTTTAAAAACGTCGTTTTTTCTCATGCCGAAAAATGATAGTGTGTATGCGGCATTAGAGGCTCTATATTACTATTTGCTGAGCGGCATTTTCAAACTCATAATAGACCATGCTCCCTTAAAATGGATGGCCCAGACTAAGAATTGCGATTCAAGGGTTACCCACTTGTTTCTGGATCTCCAAATTTTTTCTTTTACAGTAGAGAATTGGGTGGGATGTAGTCATAAAAATGCAGAGGCCCTCTAGAGCTTTTTGCTTGGTAGCTTGTATTCAAACGCACGGGTTCAAAGAGGGGGGGAGGTATGTGGCCAACCGCCCCTGCCAGCTGTGGATGGATAATATCTGCCATATAGAATTTTTACAGTTCATGAGATGTGGCATTGAAAGGATGCAGGGGGTTAAGCACTGGCCACACCTTGTTCCCCCATCTGCGGTATAATTTGTCTTTTTCCTGGGTTACTCAGTTGTTGTTGGGGCAAGGTCTAAAGCAGACCTAGTATTGTCTCACTACTAGCCAGGAGGCTAAATAGTTTTGCTGGTCTTTGTTTTGACTGCGACTACTACTCTTACGAGGGAACTTCTTGTTTGGGTCTTATTTTGTTGTAAAGCTGACCAATAAACACTAGCAGGAACCCCTAACCCTGCTGGATGCTTGGATTACCTTTCTGCAAGGTCTCTGCTTAAAGAATAAGTTCACCTTTGGGATTATGTTACATGTTCCATTTTTAAACTGGAACATGTAACATATTCCCATTCCTGCAGCCACAGCCTGCTCCACTGTGTCTAGTGACAGCAAGTGGGAAAACTTCTCCCTCCGCTCACTGTGACTATAAAAAAAACAGTGTCTGCCTGTGTCATTCATTTACAGAGTTCTGTGCATGAGAAACTACAAGAAACCACTATCTGTGGAATAGCCCATGTATCCCCATAGACTTATTGCAGTATGGTGGTGTAGGAGGTGTGCTACCGGCCGATATCTGAGTTTGTAATTTTTTTATGTTTGCATCAATTACTTAATAATTTTTATTAAAGTTGATTTTTAAGTCCAGAGTGTTCCTTAAACACTTCAATGCCAGGCACTTATATCCCCTTCCTGCCCAAGCCAATTTTCAGCTTTTAGCGCTGTCACTGTTTAAATGACAATTGCGCGGTCATGCTACACTGTACCCAAAAAAGAATTTTAATCATTTTGTTTCCACAAATAGAGCTTTCTTTTGGTGGTATTTGATCACATCTGTGTTTTTTTTTTTTTTTTGCAAAACAAAAAAAAAATACCTAAAATTTTGAAAAAAAAAAGTTTTTCTTTTGTTTCTGTTATAACATTTTGTAAATAAGTATGTTTTCTCCTTCGCTGACAGGCACTGATAAGGCGACACCGATGAGGTTTCACCGACGATGGGCACTGAAAGGCTGCACTCATGGGTACTTATGGGTGGCACTGATAGTCAGCACTACTGGGCACTGATATGCGGCACTGATAGATGCCACTGATAGCCATCCCCTGTGGCATTGTGGATGGGCAGATTGGCAACTGCCTGGACAATCAGAAAAGACCCCCCCCAGTCAGGAGAGAAGCCGATCGGCTCTCCTCTACTTGCGTCTGTCAGACGCGATTGAGGAAAAGCCGATCAACGGCTCTTCCTATTTACATTGTGATTGGACATGGCTGATTACGTTGTAAAGAGCCTCCGTCAGAGGCTCTTTACCGAGATTGGTGTAGCAGTGTGTCAGGCTGTGACACAGCACCACCGATCGCGTGCGGTGGCTGTTATCCTGCTGGACGTCATATGATGCCCAGTCAGGATAAGTGGTTAATAAGGTTTCCTGGTGATGTTTAAAGCGGATCTCCCACGCCAAATCAATTGTTTTCTTTCTGGTCTCTTTTAATGTCTAATAGCACTGCTTGCTGCACTCACGTTTCCGGTGTCCCTCCTCCGCTCCGCTGAGATTCTGTCCCAAATAAATACTTATATTATCCTTTTCCACCCGTTGCCATCTTATGTGTGGGCGTTCTAATCCCACACGCAGGCACTTCCTCTTTGCGGTGGATGCTGTCCCAGCATCCACTGCTCGATCTCGCTTACTGGCGTCTGAGCTGTTATGGAGAATATTCAAACGCCCGCCCTTTCCTTTGTTTACATCCGCGTCACTTCCTGCAATACGAAGTCGCGCAATGTTTTGGCAAAGAGAGAGCTCTAAAAAAACGCTCCCAGCTGACACGGCGTGGGACAGTAAGCAGAAGAAAACCCAACTTTAACCCGAGGGGGTGCAGACCGGAAGCGCTGCTTTTTAATAAGGTATTCTAGCAGTTATTTTTATAAACATAGCGGATTATGCATTCATTAGGAGCTGTTTTAATATTAATGGAAAGTCGAATTGAGGGTGGAGCTCCGCTTTAATTCCCCCCCCTTTTTTTTTTCAGTTACAAGAACCATCCGCCCTTGCACTTGTCGCTTGTAGTTCTCAATGAACTACCAAGGCGCTGTTGAGCTCTTCTAGTCAGTGTGTATCTGCCTGCCCGTATGAGATATGAGCAGACAGATACCCAGATATGTCTGCAGAAGTCCTGCACTGTACCCACGATCTGTTAATTACAATACTTTCCAGGCTACTAGTAAAAATAAATAAATAAATGCACATTGTTTATCTGCAAAGGGATGTGCATCTTTTATTTTTTTTAAAGGTGAACTTATCCTTTAAAGCTGAACCTCACAATATATACGGTACATATGCCTAGGGCAGCCTAAACTCTGACCATAGAGTTCAGAGATTCTATAAAAAAAATACAATGTCAAATTGACAAGACCATAAAAGTCCAGTATGGGGTTAAATATATAAATAGTTCTAAATCAGTATCCATATTTAATAACCCTTTAATGGGAACTGTATACAGTATTTAAACTTAACATGTTCCACTTCAAAGCTACAGCAGATGCTATGGCAACAAGTACGACTGCATCGGGAGCTGTGACTCGGCAACAGGGATAACACTGTCAATTGATGTTTAATTTCATGTCTACTATTGTAACTCTGGACAACAAAAAAATGATCAAATTGTAATCTTTAACTACCATTACCTTTCTCTAAACAGTGCAGGGTCTGCACTATTTAAGGTAATATTCCCTCATATAGGAAAATTAACCAGACCTTTGTGCCTTTCATAATCTGTGATACTTTCCTATTTACAATAGCTAGGTACTTCCAAAATGAAGTGCTTTCTTTTCCATGGAAACAGATTTTTTTTTTCTGATTTATGTTCCATTAGCAGTAGCCATATTATACTGAAGGGGGATCAAGGCTTTTGTACAGATGTTACTATTCTAATCTTGATTGTCTGCACAATTTTTATAGTACATGGCTAAAAAGTAATGTACCAAAAAAAAAATGCATCGTTATTGTGGTGCGATAATTTAAAGCAAACTCCAGGAAATCTAATAATCAATCGTTGCAGTGGGGCTGTACGTGCAAGGCAAGGGTTAACTGCTCATTTAAGTCTAAGGCCCCTTTCACACGTGCGGACTGTATGTCCGCTTTTTCATCCATCCGTTTGCGGATGAAAAAGGGACATACATTGGTCCCAATGAGATTGCGGGTGTCAGCGGGTAAACATCTGCTGACCCCCCCTAATCGTCCGCCTCCGCAAAAAAAACGATTTTTTCTTCCGTCTACTGAGCGGGTCAGATGGACACAGACATACGGTCTGTGTTCATCCGATTCCCCCCATAGGGGAGAGTGGAGGAAAAACAGGGCGGTCCCTGCACAGTGTGCGGGGACCGCCCTGTCATCCGCCGGCTCAGCGGGGATCTACAGAGCGATCCCTGCTGAGCTTACGGAGCACACGGAGGCGGATCATTACTGATCCGCCTCCGTGTGAAAGGGGCGCAAAGGAATGAAAAAATAGTTTTACTTACCTGATCCTCTGCTCCCATGGTAGACATTACTGTCCCAAGTTCCAGCAGTAAGCTGTTCCCCAGCTTATACCTAACTATCCTTAAAACTGTTCCTTCCCCCCTCCTAACACCCATGCTAACTAGTTTGTATAAAAAAGATGCATATTCTTACCTATTTTCAGGCCACTCCAGTCTGGGTTCAGTGATCTCCTCTGTTTCAGCCAGCGGTGGCTGCAGGGCAGAGGATTAAGCACTGACCAAGGCTGGGTCATTGAAGCCTATGGGTGATAACATTGCTCTAAATTTTACTAATGGTTGTCGGAGTGCTCTCTCTTCTCCCATGCAGCCATCGTTGGCTGACACAAGGAAGGAGATCATGTGACTGGACTGGTGCAGCCTAAAAGGTAAGTATGTTGAATGCCTTGAAAAGGTATTCATACCCCTTGAAATGTTCCACATTGTCATGTTACAACCAAAAACGTAAATGTATTTTATTGGGATTTTATGTTATAAACCAACACAAAGTGGCACATAAAGTAATTGTGAAGTGGAAAGAAAATAATAAATTATTTTTCAATTTTTTTTTTACAAAGAAATATGTGAAAAGTGTGACGTGCATCTGTATTAGGCCAATATTTTGTAGAACCACCTTTCTCTGCAATTACAGCTGCAAGTCTTTTTGGGTATGTTTTTGGGTATGACTCCAGCTTTGCACATCTAGAGAGTGACATTTTTGCCCATTCTTCTTTGCAAAATAGCTAATTTTAACACATGGATATGCTTTGATGTAAGCCAGGCATGTCCAATGTCCGGCCCGCGGGCCAATTGCGGCCCCCCTGGTGATTTATTATGGCCCCCCTGGAGATATATATATATATATATATATATATATATATATATATATATATACCGTATTTCTCGGTGCTGTCTCGGAGGGGGCAGGAAAAGCGCAGTCAGATTACATGAAGAGAATCTCCTGTTTACTCAGCGGCATCTGTAATAGGAAGTCCAGTCTCCTGGGATGCCATTGGATGACTGTTCTGTCTATCATAGGAGGCGGGACTTTGTATTAAAGAAGTAACCAAGTAAACAAGAGATTCTCCTGCTTGTAATCTGTCGGCGCTCGTCCCCTCCGAGGCTGCAGATGGGCATAATCAGGCTGCATGCATTCATGGCAATGGTAAGCCTGTGCATGTTATACACTGATAAATACGGTATATCCAAATAACACACCCAAGCTCATCCTTAGTCCTGAGCAGCGCTCAAGGATTCATTGGGGCCACAAAAGAGATATATACAGTGTATCCAAATAACACGCCCAAGCTCATCTCTTCACCACATACCTACAAAGGCAAGAGAATTATTGTTGGGCCATGCATTAGTGCTCAGACGAACACACTTAGACTGAATTTTAATGGTTCAAAGAATGTCAGGTAAAATGGTCAGCCCTCACACATGTTTACTTCATCAAATCTGGCCCTCTTTGAAAAAGGTTTGGACACCCCTGATCCATTGAAGCTCTGGCTGTATGTTTAGAGTCATCGTCCTGCTGGAAGGTGACCCCCTGCCCCAGTCTCAAGTCTTTTGCAGACTCTAAGGCCACGTAAACACGATCAGACCGGTCCGATGAGACTGGTCCGACGGACTGCTTTCATCGGACCACGCTGAAGTGGTCTGATGTGCGTACACACCATCAGACCAAAATCCCATCGGACCAGAACACGGTGACGTAGAACACAACAACGTGCTGAAAAAACTAAGTTCAATGCTTCCAAGCATGCGTCGACTTGATTCTGAGCATGCGGGGGTTTTCGGTCCGATGCTTTTGTGTACTAACCATCGAATCTGTCCGCCGGACAGGTGTCCGGCGGACAGATTTTAAAGCAAGTTTTAAAACTTGGTCCGACGGACAACGGTCCGATGGGCCGTACACACCATCGAATTGGTCCAAGGAAAAGTATCCCTACAACATGCTACCACCACCATGTTTCATGGTGGGGATGGTGTGTTCAGGATGATGTGCAGCGTTAGTATTTTGCCACATATAGTGTTTTGATTTTAGGCCAAAAAGTAAAATTTTGGTCTCATCTGACCAGAGCACCTTCTTCCACCCGTTTGCTGTGTCCCCCACATGGCTTCTCGCAAACTGCAAACGGGACTTCTTATGGCTTTCTTTCAACAATGGTTTTCTTCTTGCCATTCTTCCATAGAGGCCAGATTTGTGGCGTGCTCAAATAATAGTTGTCCTGTGGACAGATTCTTGCACCTGAGCTGTGGATCTCTGCAGCTCCCCCAGGGTTATCATGGGCCTCTTGGCTGCTTCTCTGATTAATGCTCTCCTTGCCCGGCCTGACAGTTTAGGTGGACGGCCATGTTTTGGTAGGTTTGCAGTTGTACCATACTCTTTCCATTTTCGGATGATGGGTTGAGCAGTGCTCCGTAAATTGTTAAAAGCTTGGGATATTTTTTTTATAACCCAACCCTGCTTTAAACTTCTCCACAACTTTATCTCTGACCTATCTGGTGTGTTCGTTGGCCTTCATGATGCTATTTGTTCACTAAGGTTCTCTAACAAACCCATGAGGGCTTCACAGAACGGCTGTATTTATACTGAGATTAAATTACTGTCAGAGTCTAAAGAACTTACCGAGGCCAAGATGCTGTGGGCGGCTCACCTTTGCGAACCGGTGCTGACCGCCCCCTGATGATGGAGACAGAGAGGTGACAGCACCGGAAGGCACCGGTACCGGAAACAGGAAGCTGGGTCAAGGTGAGGATCAAGGAAGGTACCGGATCTGCAGACAGGCCGGGGAGACAGTTCGTGGCACCAAGCAGGGACAGCGGTTCCAACAGGCAAAACTAGTTCAAGGCCCTGGTTGCGGATCACGGGTCAAGAGATCAAGGAAAGTCCAGAAATGCAAGCCGGGGTCAAAGATCGGAGAGGTCAGCGGGAGTCCAAGTATACAAGCCGAGATCAAAGGTTTGGAGAGGTTAGCAGAGTCCAGGAATGCAAGCCGGGGTCAAAGGTTGGAGAGGTCAGCAGAGTCCAAGGGCAGGCCGAGATCAGGATTCAAACAGGTAAGCCAGAAGGTTTTCAGGTCAAACAGATTCACAGCAACGAGACACATACAGGAGCTGATGACAAACCAGCAACCTGCCATGTGTCAGAGGCCGGTTTAAATAGGGTGGTGACCCCTGTGATTGGCTCCGACGGAATCACGTGAGTTCGCGCCGTACGCGCGCTCCCGCACACGTCGCGCCGCCGGACCATGCCCGCGTACGTGCGCATGCGCCGAATAGAGACGTGCGATCGCGTCGTTCTACTACGCATGTGCGCGCGATCAAAGTCCGCAGAATTGGTGCCCTGACAATTACACACAGGTGGACCCTATTTACTAATTAGGTGACTAAAGGCAATTGGTTCACTAGATTTTAGTTAGGGGTATTCGAGTAAAGGGGGCTGAATACAAATACACACCACGCTTTTTTTAAATATTTATTTGTAAAAACTTTGGAAAACCATTTATCATTTCCCTTCCACTTCACAATTATGTGCCACTTTGTGTTGGTCTATCACATAAAATACCAATAATATACATTTAGATTTGTGGTTGTAACATGACAAAATGTGGAAAAATTCAATTGGTATGAATACTTTTTCAAGGTACTGTAAATCTTTCTTACACAGGTCAGCTTAGGTGGTAGGAGGGGGAGAGAAGGTTTAAAAGGCTAGTTACCGTGTTTCCCCGAAAATAAGACGTACTCCGAAAATAAGCCGTAGCGGGATTTCGACACAAGATCGAAATATAAGACACCCCTCCGAAAATAAGACGTAGCGATGGCGTGTCGAATCCCCGAAAATAAGACGTAGCGATGGGCGTGTCGTATGCGGAGCGGTAAACAACACGTGATAGGCCTACTGTACTGGTGCGGAGCTCAGGAGCTGTAAAGAAGTGAGGAGAAGGACGCTCTGTAAAGCTGTAAAGCTTCTCCCCGGCACTGACCAGCAACAGTCTCTCACCCCACACAAACACCAGGGGATAGGGGGAAAAGCTGCTACCGTACTGAGCCCAAAGAGATCACCCCAGCTCCACTATGCTCCACATCAGCTTTGCTGGCCTATCTTTCTGTACAGCCAGACAAGATGAGTGCAAAGAGAAGAAGTTGAATATCCGAATGGTCCAAAAATGGCGTGCAGAATACCTTTATTTTCTGTAATAAAAATAAGACACCCCCCGAAAATAAGCCATAGTGTGATTTCTTGAGGAAAAAAAAATATAAGACGGTGTCTTATTTTCGGGGAAACACGGTAGGTGTAAGCTGCAATTCTACTTTAAACCTGAACCACAGTCTACATACACTACTGTACAAACATTTTAGGCAGGTTTTAAAACATGATGTAAATTAAGAATGCTTTCCTAAAGAGAAGTGTTAATTGTTTATTTTTATCAATTAACAATATAAAAAGTAAATGAACAGAATAGACATACAAATCAAATCAAGATTTGGTGTGACCAACCTTTGCCTTCAAAACAACATCAGTTCTTCTGGGTACACTTGCACATAGTTTTTGAAGGAACTCGGCAGGTAGGTTGTTCTAAACATCTTGGAAAACTAGGTCTTCTGTGGATGTAGGCTGCCTCAAATCCTTTTCTCTCTTCATGTAATCCCAGACAGGCTTGATGATGTTGAGATTAGGGCTCTGTGGGGGCCAAACCATCACTTCCTGCACCCCTTGTTCTTCTATGCTGAAGATAGTTCTTAATGACATTGGGCCAGATCCACAAACAATTACGGCGGCGTATCTCCAGTTATTTCAATTCAGCGCCGGCGTATCTTTGTTTTGTATCCACAAAACAAGATACGCCGTTTTTTTGCGTAGATACGCCGTAGTTTTCCACGTCGAATATGCAAATGAGCTAGATCCACGAACGTACGTATGGCCTGCGCAGTGTTTTTACGTTGTTTGCGTAAGCGTAGGTCCGGCGTAAAGTTACCCCTGCTGTATATAGGCGTACGTAATGTTAAGTATGGATGTCGGGCCAGCGTCGATTTTTCCGTTGTTTGCGTAAACCGTTCGCGAATAGGGAATTGCGTATGTTACGTTCACGTCATTTTCATTGACTATTTTCGACGTGATTTCGCGCATGCGCACTGTGATATCTCCACGGACGGCGCATGCGCCGTTCAAAAAATACGTAATTTACATGGGGTCAAGCTGATTTAAATTAAATCACGCCCACAGCTTTGTAATTTGAATTGCGCGGCCTTACGCCGCAACAATTACACTACGCCTTACAGAGGAAAGTGTTTGTGGATAAGGATACGCCGCTGTAACTTACAGCGGCATAGTGTAACTTAGATAAGCTACGCCAGCGGCAGTTCTTTGTGGATCTGGCCCTCTGTATGTTTGAGGCCGTAACCTGCTGCAAAATATATTTGGGGGCAATCACACACCTCCCTGATGGTACAGCATGATGGATAAGTATCTTCCTGTATTTCTCAGCATTAAGGACGCCATTGATTCTGACCAAATCTCCATTTGCAGAAATGCAGCCCCAAACTTGCTAGGAATCTCCACCATGTTTCACTGTTACCTGCAGACGCACATTATTGTACCGCTCTCCAGCCCTCTTGTGAACAAACTGCTTCCTGCTACAGACACATATTTACCATTTTGACTCATCAGTCCAGAGCATCTGCTGCCATTTTTCTGCACCCCAGTTCCTCCTGGCAGTAAATGAGTGTACGTGGGTCCAACTGGGCTGATGGCACTGCTGGACATCTTCCGATGTTGAAGGGAAATTAGCATCATATGTCTTTCATGTGCTGCATTAAGATCATTGGCCGGCCACTGCATCTACAATCCCCAATGTTGTCTGTTTCTTTGTGCTTTTTCAAAATAACATAAGCAGTAAACGGTACATCTTGAAATCCCAGTCTGCTTTGACATTTTTGCCTGGGAGAGACCTTGCTGATGTGTCTCATTGCTGTGCTCAGTCTTGCCATGGTGTATGACCTGTTACATGAAACTGTCTTCCACAACCTGACCTTAGTAGTAGAGTTCCTCAGTTTTAAGCCTCCAACACAGCTGTTTCTGTTTCAGTTAATGGCTGTGTTTCAGCCTACATATGAAATTGATGATCATTAGCACAACTGACGTCAGCCTGGGAGGGAGGAGAGACAGAGACGAGGAGTCGCATGATCGCAGAAAGATGCTGTGTTATCAGTACAGATAAGCATATTTTTCATATAACACAGACACAGGAGAATTTATTATTCTAATACAGAGAGGATGGAAGCATTTAATGTTAAGTATGAGAGCAGCAGATAGTCACAGGGGGGAGACAGGAGACAGAGAGCATGGTTGCAGCTGACAAAGGCAAGCGTACAAGGGAAGGGCAAGATCAACTAGGTATTACAGGTGATATAGGGGGCCAAATGACACAGTGCTGTATAAAATGCTTTAAGGGAACAGGATCTGTTTTTTTTGGGGGGGGGGGGGGGGTGTTAACAAGCGCTTTTATATTGATGTCCGAGTTTAAACTCACTGTGGTGGCTGCTGTTCTCACGGAGTCTGAGAAGCATACATTTTGGGTGAATGGAGAGCTTTGAAGGTATGTAGGCCAAGATCTTCCAACACACCTTTCAGGTCTTCTGAGGTCTGACTGACTGTATTGTTTCCTTTGATAAGTTAAGTGCAGACAAAGGGAAAACCCCATCTTTGCTTGCTCTGGTGATGGATGGGAACCTGTAACTTGGACTTTATTGTTCTGTGTTTTAACAATAGTGAGAGTTCAACAAAAAAATCAGTCGCTGCCCTGGAACATTAGGTTGCCTTTATCCTTTACCACTTGCAGGAGTTTCTCTTTATTGCAGTAGTGTATATATATATACTGTGTATATATATATATATATATATATATATATATATATATATAATCTTGGCAATTATGTCTCTCGGACAAGGAAGGGAGGGCAATCTTTTTGGCGCTGCAAAAAGGCTTAAAGTGGATGTATACCCTCCAAACACCCAGTGAAGTGAACAGCCTCAGATGATACACAGGAAAGAAACAAATCTCCCTACATAGGTTTTATATGTATATCTGCTGTCTTCACAGAGTGTGATGTCTGGGCATACAGCCAAGATAGCTAAAATTGCTGATTGGAGGAAAGACACACACCCCCTCTCCACATAGGCAGAGACTCTCAGAGGTGTTTTGTAACAGGGCCTGTTCCCTGCTAATCTATTTATAGCAACCTACCTGACAGAGATTTCAGGCTGGTTTTATCTGATGTGTCCGAGAATTTATCAGGAGTTATCTGGCTGATGACAGAGGAATGGTTCAGGAGAGAGTTACGGGACTTAGCTCATGGAAGAGAGATAACAAAATACTGCAGATATATGTGCCCAGTTAAAATGTCATCAATTTACATCCACTTTAATGTATGCTGTTCATTAGGAGGGACATTAAGATAAGGAGCTCCTGAAATAAGACAGTGATTGTTGAGTAAAGATCAAGGACACTTTAAGGCAGCATACACACGATTGGTCCATCCGATGAGAATGGGCTGACGGACCGTTTTCATCGGGTCACCGCTGAAGTGGCCTGATGGTCTGATGTGCGTACACACCATCAGTTCAAAAAGGATCGTGTCAGAAAGCGGTGACGTAAAACACAACGACGTGCTGAAAAAAACGAAGTTCAGTGCTTCCAAGCATGCGTCGACTTGATTCTGAGCATGCGCAGGGTTTTTGAACCGATGCTTTTGCGTACTAACGATCGGTTTGGACCGATGGTCAGGCGTCCATCAGTCAGATTTTTTTAAGGCAAGTTTTAAAACTTTGGTCCGAAGGACAACAAACCGATGGGCCGTACACACAGTCTGTTTGGACCGATAAAACTGAACTTCAGTCTATTTTCATCGGTTTAGACCGATCGTGTGTACGCGGCCTAAGGGTTGCTGCTTACTCTCAAGTAGAAGCAGGGAGAGTTTTTCTAGACAGGTGAGGAGTATTTTATCGTTGTCTCAGAGGAAGTCGATTTATTTCTGCCCTGTTCTAATGGTGAGGTCGTTAACTTGGGTTTCTAGGTCAGCGTATTGGCCCAATTCTTAAATTTCCCTGAAAATTAATTGTTAATATTTTATTTCAGGGTTTACTTTAGAGTTAAAGTCTCCTTTTCAAAAACTGGAAGCAGGAAGGCTCTTCTGCTATAAAAAAAAAAAAAAAAAACCTGCCTGCCTACTCACACTCCCACTTCTTTGGAATGTACATTCTGGCATTCTCAGTTTAACATTCTGCTTCAAGTATAAGTATTGCTAAAACTTTCCTTTTTTGCAGAGGAGGAAAGGACAGGCAGCCCTCTCAGATTTTTATTGTCTGACGCTGCTGGGGAGAATCACCCTCTCCATTGTCACCAGAATAAAATTGTTACTGTGGTGGTGGGATCTTTCATTGGGGATACTTCTTCTTGAGGGTCTTTCATTTCCTTTTGAAGGACTTCCTATTGTGTCTTTTGGATAAGTAAAGTACTGCTAGGACCTTGAAGAAGGGGACATTCTCTAAAAGCTTGTCCTGAAAAATTGTGTTAGTACAAATAAAAAAAGTATCATGCACTGATATCATGCGCTGAGCCGACTGACACACACGGAGCGGACCGAAAAACGGTCCGCTCCGTGTGAAAGGACCCTTAGACGCACCTAGGTTTTAGAGGAGGAAAATATTCTGACCCAAATGGTCTACTGAAATATTTATTAAAATATACCGTATTTATCGGCGTATACCGCACACTTTTTTCCCCTTAAAATAAGGGGGAAAATCGTGGGTGCGCGATATACGCCGATAGCCGCTTCCCGCGCTCAGTTTGAACTGAGCCGCCGACATATACCGAGTGCAGTACACTCGGGTACATTCGGCAAGGCTCGGCTTTGCTCGTGCTCACGCATAAACGTCACAGAGCGTTAGCACGAGCAAAGCCGAGCCTTGCCGAATGTACCTGAGTGTACTGCACTCGGTATATGTCGGCGGAGGAGTTCAAACTGAGTGCGGGAAGCTGGGATTCGACTCGCCGGAGCACTGGAGAAGCCAGGAGGACACCACAAAAGCTGAAGACGGACGCCGGACCGGACGATGGACGCTGCACAAGACACCAAAACGGTAAGTACTAAAAGTACGAATTTTTTTTTTTTACAGGTCCACATCAGGGGTGCGCGCTATACGCCGGAGCGCGCCAATACCCCGATTAAATACGGTAACAGAATAATATTTCAACCATGTAAAGGGAACACTATTAGATAACACAGGCTGGATGGGGCACACCACTATAGCTGACTCGTATTAACCCCTCACATGCCACAGCAGCTGCGGGGATATGGCGATGGCTCACAATGGACACACAGGCTGGCTGTATTGCATAACACAGGCTGGGTGGGGCACACCATGAATATGATAGAGGAGGGGGGGCACTGATCCCTGTATGATGGAAGGGGGGCACTGATCCATGTATGATGATGGAGGAGGGGGGGACTGCCCCCCTCTTCCATCATACTGGGATCAGTGCCCCCCCTCCATCATACAGCCTGTGTTATGTAATACAGCCAGCCTGTGTGTCCATTGTGAGCCCATATCCATGGTGTGCCCCATCCAGCCTGTGTCTTCGTTGTGAGCCGTCGCCATTAACCCCTCACATGCTTCGGCATTAGAGGGGTTAATAAGAGTCAGCTATAGTGGTGTGCAGCAGCTCTACACATTCAGTATTCGGACCATAAGACGGGGGCGCATTTTCCACCATATTTTTGCGGGGGAAAAGTGTGTCTTATGGCCCGAAAAATACGGTACATCTCCCCATAGGGGACACAGACAGCAATAAAGAGACTGGCAGGGGTTTAATCATTTCCAACTATTTCCAACTATTTGGCTACAAAAAAAACTTAAAGCAGTAAAAACAATTCTCGTTTTTCGGCATTAAAAAAAACGAGGTTTTTAAAAAATTTCATTTATAATGATCGTGTGTGGGCTTTACATCATTTTTCGGGCTCTGAAAAACGACAATTTTTTTCCCAAACATGCTGCATTTTTTAACGACGTTTTAAACAAATGTAGTTTTTCGGGTTGTAAAAAATGATCGTGTGTGGGCTAAAACGATGTGAAAAACCCGCGCATGCTCAGAAGCTAGTTATGAGACTGGAGCGCTCCTTCTGGTAAAACTACCGTTCGTAATGGAGTAAGCACATTCATCACGCTGTAACAGACAGAAAAGCGCGAATCCTCTTTTACAAACACGAAATCAGCAAAAGCAGCCCCAAGGGTGGCGTCACCCGCATGGAACTTCCCCTTTATAGTGCCGTCGTACGTGTTGTATGTCACCGCGCTTTGCTAGAGGATTTTTTTAAAACGACCGCGTGTGGGCAATGTCGTTTTAATGATGAAGTTGGTAAAAAACTTGCTACATGCCGAAAAACGATCGCGTGTATGCGGCTACATACCTTTTGTTAAAATTCTTCCCCAACTTTACAAATGTCAATGCTGCTGGATCCTGCTCCCTCAGTGCTACTTCTCTACACTACAGGAGAGAGTTAAAGGGGTTGTAAAGGTGTGTTTTTTTTTTTTTAATAGGTTTCTTTAACCACTTAAGGGCCGAGCCTGTTTTTCAGACTCGGTGTTTACAAGTTAAAAACATTTTTTTTTGCTATAAAATTACTTGGAACCCCCAACCATTATACATTTTTTTTTTTTCCGAACGCCTTAGAGCAGGGGTGTTAAACTCTATTTCATCGGGGGGCCACATTAGCATTATGATTGCCCTCAAAAGGGCCGGTTGTATCTGTAAGATTAGATGTCCAGCACATCCCTTCCTTTTACATTAGATGTTAAGAGCCACCCCACCATCAGAAGTTGAGTCCCCCACTCTCCCTTACATCACAGTGCATCCTTTTTCCTAATGCTGCTGGGAAGAAGCTGGATGCATTGCTTGAAAGCAGAAAGTACAGTGTCTTGAGGAGGACCAGAGGAGGGCTGGAGCTCTTCTGCAGCTGCAGGAGAGGTGTGAGGGCCACATGAAATGGCCTGGAGGGTCGTATTCGGCCCGCGGGCCTTGTGTTTGACACTTTTTTTAATTAAAAAATAAGACAACAATTGGGTTAGCCCAATTTTTTTTATATTGTGAAAGATAACGTTACACCAAGTAAATTGATACCCACATCACGTCGCACTTCAAAATTGCGCCCACTCGTGGAATGGAGTCAAACTTTTACCCTTAAAAATCTCCATAGGCAACGTTAAAAAAATTCTACAGGTTGCATGTTTTGAGTTACAGAGAGAGTCTAGGGATAGAATTTTATTGCTCTCTAACGATCGCGGCGATACCTCACATGTGTGGTTTGTACACCGTTTTCATATGCGGGCGCTTCTCGTCAGGACGGGGCGCTTTAAAAAAATTAAAAATAACGACAACACACTTATTGTGAGCAAGCCCCAATGCTGATTTTTATTGCTGAATAGCTGTTTGACTGCAATTATAAATAATATTTTTTTTTCTTTTTATGCAGATGCTGGACCTGAGCACAGTTTTGCTTCTGGCAGCAGGTGCTCTGTTCGTTTTTACCTTGTATACTGTTCTGCATGATCAACGGCGTGCATATGCCAAAATTGTCTATCATGAAATTAAAATTAGAATCAAGGATCTCTTAACTAATCAGGCAAAGGAAAAGCGAGTCTTGCAGTTTGTGGTCGAGAATGCAGTGCGTGGAGACCCCCAAAGCGTGGTGGATCATATTGACAAGTACTGCAGTGAGATGGAATGGGCCATGAATGTGGGAGATCAGAAAGGTAATTTTTCTATTTTTTTTTTTTTTACATATATAACTTTACCTTTAAAAATTTACATTTCATATGCTATAAGATAACATTTTTACAAACAATTCTTACAGGCACGTGGTACTTTATATCTAATTGTGCATATAAGAATGTATCTGTAGGCTAAACTTTTGTTTGGAGGGAGTAGGGTTAGGGTAGAAGCCCCATGGTTTGGAGATTCACCCTCTCTATTTCTCCTGGTGATCATTCTCATGTGAACAGAGAGGGATGTGAGATCCTAAATTTACACTGAAAGAATAGGTGAGGGGCAATCTTCTGATAGGTACACATGTTTTGGTGAAAAGGCGTTCCGTACTATGTCTAAAAATAATATAGATATGGATAGAGAATGATCTTATGCAGAGTGACTGTGACATAGCAGAGTTCACACATTCTGTTCACTCTTAATAAAAGCACAGGTGTACTAAAGTCCTTCTTAAGGCTCATACACACAATCTGACTTTTTGACAACAATTGTCTGTGTATGCTCCATCGGACAATTGTTTCCAGTTTTTCAAAGGACAAATGTTCACTGTGAATGCTCTCAAACTTTCCGGCAACAATTGTGCGATGGAGGATAATCCGATTGTGTGTACACAAGTCCATCGGACTAAAGTCCAAAGTACAAACACGCATTCTCAGAACAAATGATAAAGATCAGACAACAATAGCAAAAGTTGCCCAAAGGGTAGCGGTAAAGAGCTGAAAAACTATGTGATTTGGTGAATGTTGGCTTAAAAAGTTCTGCCGTGTGTATGCATACCAAGTTCACGGCCAACGCCCCTTCGGACCAAAATCCAAGGAAAAGTCAGATGGAAGTCCGTGTGTAAGGCTTAAAGTGGATGTAAACTCAATTTTGTTTTTATGTCACAATGTAGGGCGGAGATATGCAATTAGCGGACCTCCAGCTGTTGCAGAGCTCCAATTCCCATGAGACATAGCAAGACTCTGACAGCCACAAGCATGACATCAGAGTCAGAGGCATGATGGGACTTGTAGTTTTGCAACAGCTGGAGGTCCGCTAATTGCATATCCCTGATGTAGGGTATAAGATTTTCTATCATCTGTGCCCAGTCTTGCCACACAGAGTTAATCCAGCTCTGAGCAATCCTCTTTTATTGTTCAGTGAAATAAAACGGACTTACAGAGAAAAACCTTATTCTGTTCCGCCATCTTGCTGTGAGTAACAGGTTATTTGCTTATCTCATGCACTAGCCTGAGACAGAGGCACATCCTGTGTAAAAAGTTCACAATTCACATCCCTCTCCCCTTCCCTTCTCTCCATTCCAGCTCTCCCATGATTGGCTGCATTTACTGTGGTTTGACTGGATGTTTCTCATCATTGGGTGTGATCCACAGTTCAATGTGACGAGAAAATGCATGTATATTGCAGTGAAAACGCAGAACAGAAAGCAGAATATACACAGACAAGTGATCTGATTTAGGTTAGATGTATCTAGTGAGAGCTGGGCAGAGGTGAAGCTCGAGTGATCTGATTGTTATATTGCAGTGTGTGTGTCTGAGGTCACCTGATCACAGTTGCAACATCAGGTTATTTACATATCTCATGCACTAGCCTGGAGACAGGCATTATTTTTTAATTCCCACCCCCACTCCTTTTCTGAAGTCACCTGGATTTTGACTGGATGTTAGGGATCATAGCAGAATTTAGTGTAAGGAATACACAAGAGAAAATGCATGTTCACAAGGGTAGTGTAGAGGGAGCGGGGAGTCTACTGACATCACGACTCCACCCACCGAGCTCCAGACAACAGGCCCACCCACAGAATCTGCAGTTTTTCAGGTCTTATAACAGACAGAGGGGAGACATTTTGAAAGGTAAGAATACATGCAGGAGGCGTGTATATCTTTAGAGATCACCACTATGGCAGTAGTTTAGAAAGGATGAGCGTGGGTTTACATCCACTCTAAGAAAGCTTATAGACATGTAAGTAAAAGGTTTCTTAGTACTGTCCATGCACTGCAGTCCTAAATCATGACCAGGAACCCTAAGAACCTTTTTTACTGATCAGAATGTTTGTTTGGTTAGTCTTTCCCTGCCTATGAAAATAGAATTCTAGGTTTTCTAACCAGTTTGGACCAAACAAAATTAAGCATGCCAGAACAAATTGGCTGCTGCTTAGGCTGTATTACACTGTAGTAGCTTGTGCTACGTGAGACTTCCCCTTCCCCTTTACTGACAGATATAGAGATAGGTGGCTGTACCACATTGCTGCCATTTAGGAGAAGTCTTTCAATAAATGTATTTTTCCAGTAAATACAGTAAAACCTTGGTTTGAGAGGGTTTTCCAAGACAAGCAAAATGTTTTAATAAATTTTGCCTTGATATACAAGCGATGTCTTGATATAAGAGTAGCGTCATGTGACAACTGAGTATAAAAAAGAAGAGAGGGGGCCTCTAAGTGTAGCAATATGGTTACATTTAATGAAGGTACAACATTTAGCAACTTATTGCTACACTTAGAGGCGCTTCTCTTCTCTTTTATACCCTGTAAAAAAATGCTTTAATATACAAGTGCTTTGGATTACAAGCATGTTTCTGGAACGATTTATGCTTGCAAACCAAGGTTTTACTGTACAAGACTTCCTCTCATTGACTGAGATGGAGATCATGCTGTCATCTGCTGTCTGTCTACTTCGGCAGATCAGAGGAAGCTTTCTATTCATTGAACAAATATAAGGCTTCTCCTTAATGGTAGAGATGCGGTAAACAACAAATACATTGTAATTTGTGGCTCCCAAGAGACTCGGCTAGTACAATGCATCGATTTTTGTTGACATTTTAATACCCACTGACTCTGAAACTGGGAAATGTAGTTCTTACATGAACAAATGATGCAAACCAGGAAGTGAATGAGAAAACAGAAACTAGAACGCCGGAGGTGATATACATGAAAGAATTTAATAGGTATTTACTCGTGAAACAACACTGCAACGAGCCGAGAAAATTAAGTTCAATGCTTCCGAGCATGCATCAAATTGTTTCTGAGCATGCATCGGAATTTTGCGTGTCGGAATTGCTACAGACGATAGGAATTTTTTCCGTCGAAAATTTGAGAACCAGCTCTTAATCTTTTGCTGGCGGAAATTTCGACAGCAAAAGTCCAATGGAGCTGACACACGGTCAGAATTTCCGTTCAGTAGCTCACATCAGACTTTTGCTGTCGGAAGTTGTAGCACTGCAGCAAAAAGAAAGGAATTTAATGAGGCTGAAGCCCCGTACACACGGCCGAGGTTCTCGGCAGAAACCAGCGAGAACCTCGCTGGGAGCCGCATTCTGCCGAGAACCTCGGCCGTGTGTACGCTCTCAGCGAGCCCCGCCCGTCGGGAAAACCGTTGAGCAAATAGAGAACGGGTTCTCTATTTGCTCGACGGCCCGTCGGGATGAATGGCTGGTTGCCTTTCCCGACGGGCGGGTCGGCGAATCTGACGGCCGGCAGAGAACCTCGACGATGTGTTCCGCCCGTCGAGTTTCTCTGCCGTGTGTACGCAGCATGAGAGTAATGGAAGGTACTCCTTTTGAGTTAAGAATAGTTTAACCACTTCAGCCCCGGACTGAAGGGGGGCTGGGACTGACTAGGGTAAAAGACAGATCGCTGTTCATACATTGTATGAACATACGATCAGTCATTTCTCCCCCTGAAAGAACCCACACACACAGCTCCCGGTTCTCGCTCTGTCACGAGCGATCGCGGGTGCCCGCCGGTGATCGCGCCCGCTGGGTACTCGCATCAGAACCAGGGGCGAGCAAAATCCCGTTATATTACGTGATTTTGCGCAGACGAGCAGACCTGCCGCCATAAAACTATGGTGGGCGGTCGGCAAGAGGTTAATAGAATTATTTTTTTAAGCCAGAGTTTTTTATTTTATACTTTAAATATTTTATACCAGTTTACTTTTGACCATCTTATATATCATGTTTTGTGTATTTGTTACAGGCCTGATCTTGGACAATGTAGTAAAAGAGACCAACCCAAACACATTACTTGAACTGGGCACATACTGTGGATACTCAACAATCCGAATAGCACGACTCTTAAAGCCTGGAGCTTGTTTTTTTACTGTAGAGTTTAACCCTGCATATGCTGCAGTAGCCAAACAGATAATTGAATTTGCTGGACTTAAAGACAAGGTATTTTTTTTTTTACCACAACCTTCTAGATATAGTAGCTTGTTAACTGTTAAAGTGGTTGTAAACTCCAGTCATCGAATCTGAATAGAGCAAATATATCTGTAGCGCTTAGTTGTCTCTCTCCAAAGCTCTAAGTGTTGTTTCTCTCTGGTGCATATTTCCTCTGTTATCAGCATGAGTCACTTCTGAGAAGTTTTCCACTTTAAAGAACTATTTCAGTATTTGATAGGAGAGTTATTTACATCTCAAAGAGACTCTGTTGGTGAGATATCTACACACCTTTTGTGCCATTATGAAGGATAACCACAATCCCTGTTGGCAAGGTAGATCTCACTCTTGGAGGCATATAAGAAGCCATCTGCTAACTCCAGGCCTACCAGATGTTTAGTCCAGATCAACATTTAACTCATTTGAGGTATAAAGTTAAAATCAGCAAGCATTATTTTAGCAGAGCAGGGGATATACTTTAACTACTAGTTGAATAGTTTTTAGGGGACTGTACTTTAAAGGAATAGTGCACTTTTACATTAGTTCCTGCAGTACAAATACTGCCTCTATATCTGCTATAAATTGCTATACTTTTTTAACGGTAATGGCATTTTCAGATACAGCCAGCCTTTTGTGTCTTGGTAGTTTATTTACAGGCAATGGATGCTGAGCCTAACTGCATGCATCCTAGTCTGGTTTAGCGCTTCTGCCGTACAGCACTGTGATACCTGGCAGACATCCTGGTGAGGACACTATCTGCATGGAGTTTGCATGTTTTAGCTGTGCTTGTGTGGGTTTCCTCCCACACTCTAAAGAAACACTCATATGTTCATTGGGTCTTTTCAAGATAAGCTCTGGTATGTGCGTGTATGTATGCATGTGAGTTAAGAACCTTAGATTACAAAACTCCTTAAAGCAGGGACTGATGTGAATGTACAATATGTAAAGAGATTTGTAAATTGTCAGGGCTTTATACATACTTATAATTAAAGGGAAACTGACATTTTTGTAGGAAGATCATGGAATCCTAGAGCAGATATCTTTTGCAGTAATCACTTTTGCTTATATAATATATACTGTAATATGTAGCGTTCAGTAGTTTAGTAGTATCTATGCTGTGTTAAAGTTTTCAATTTATTTTCAGGTTCAGATATTGGAAGGCAACACACACGATATTATTCCCCAGCTAAAGAAGAAATATGAAGTGGACACTCTGGATTTTGTATTTGTAGATCACTGGAAGGAAAAATATTTAGCAGATACCCAACTTCTGGAGGTCAGTGGTAGCCCATGTACCAAGTACATCAATATAGTCTGATAATAATTTGCTACAGGAAAAGTGCATGATTAAAAAAATGCATATAGTTTCTATTAAAGGGTCACTAAAGGAAAACATTTTTTTTTTTTGCTGAAATGACTGTTTACACGGTATAGAGACTTAAAAGTTAACTGATTCATTTTCAAAATGATTAAAAATAGATAAAAATCAATCATATAATGTGCCTGCAGGTTAGTTTCACTTTTGAACTGGCTTCATGTTTCTGCAAAGTAGAAATAGACACACAGAACAAAAACAAACAAATCCAGGGCAGTGTTTTGTTTTTAAAATGAATCTGATTGGTTCTGGGAAGTTTTAGACACACAGTAATGACAGCTTAAACCATCGTGAGAAAGCTCCCAGTATGGTGGTTATAAGGCAAACAGACAACCAGGAAGTGTGGAGAACAGAGCAGGATTACAGCAACTTCAAAGCAAAAATGAACAATAAGGACATGAAACCAGTACTGCAGTAAGGTAAAGGAAGCTATTTAGCTAAAAAAAAAAAAAATTCCTTTAGTGATCCTTTAATGCCATTTCCCATGTTATTACCAACAATACCATATTTTTCACAATGGTGATTCATACTTGCCTTCTCTCCAGTGCTGTCTCCCCACAGAACTCACAGATTCACAGAGCTGATCGGATGCTGATTTTCCAGCATGTTTCATCAACAGCAGCTGGCTTCTGTGGGATAGACAAGCTGTGCGCACTGCCCGAAAGTCGACCAGTTCCTGCTGAACAAGCCAATTTTTGGACAGTGTGTACCCAGCTTTAGTGCACCCGTTCCAACATGCTAATCACCTGGACACAAGTACTCTCCAGGAGACAGCCCATGCCCATGATCTTTTCTCTGTTAATACCTCTGATATTACCATGTTCTCTCCCAGCTGGGAAGGTGACAGAATAAGCTTAAAGTGGTTGTAAACCCTTTACAACCACTTTAACCTACAGGTAAGCCTAGATTAAGGCTTACCTGTAGGTAGTTGAAATATCTCCCAGACCTGCACAGCCTAGGAGATATTTTCAAATAGCTGTATGCCGATTTCTTCTGCGAATGCGCCAGAGTTAGAAAGAGCACGCTGTGCCGTTTCTATCTCAGGTCATGCTGTTAAAGGCGGCTCCAGCACGCATGCATGGCAGTGACATCACGCGACTCCGGCCAGTCACAAAGCCGGAGTTTGCGGCCTCAGAAGGAAGAGTGGTGAAGAATGGACGCTCGCTAGTAGCAAGGAAGATGGGGACATCGCGGGCTTCGCCTGCAGGTAAGTGTCACATAATGGGCTTTTAGATTGGGCCCTCTGATTCCTCCTGTATTGTATTGTAATTGTACTGTCCTCCCTGAAGTTGTAAAGCGATGCGCAAACTGTTGGCGCTATATAAATCCTGTATAATAATACTATGCGATGCATAGTAGTCCATTATGCTTTACCTTTGCAGGGAAACAAAGAGGAAGTAACATCCCTCAGGGTTTACTTCCTCTTTAACCACTTAAGCCCCGGACCAATATGCTGCTAAATGCCCAAAGGCGTTTTTACAATTCGGCACTGCGTCGCTTTAACAGACAATTGCGCAGTCGTGCAAACAAAATTTGCGTCCTTTCTTCTGATGGTATTTGATTGCCTCTGCGATTTTTTTATTTTTTGCGCTATAAACAAAAATCGATATTTTTGAAAAAAAAAACAATATTTTTTACTTTTTGTTATTAGAAAAATCGAATAAACTTAATTTTATTCAAACATTTAGGCCAAAATGTATTAAGCCACATGTCTTTAGTAAAAAAATAAAAATCGCAATATAAAAAAAATTAGGTACCTAGCGGCAACAGTGACACTAATACAGCGATCAGAAAACGGATCGCTAAGTGACACTGGCAATAGGGGGTGAAAGGGTTAACTAGGGCGGTGATCAGGGGGTTAAACCTTTATTAGGGGGGGGGGGGGGGGCTACCCTGGACCTAACACTAACTGCCTTCACACTACACTAAATGCAGTGTGTAAATATATGATCACTGCTATTAGTGACACTGTGATAGGGGGCTGATCGGAAGGGGTTAATGTGCCTATGTGTACTGGTGTCAGTGTGCTGTTGGTGCGACTTACTGTGAGTCTTCTCTCCTCTCGTTGGATTGAAAATACCGCCGAGAGGAGAGCTTACATCACTTTTTTTTACATTAAAATATTGCCACTATATATCTTTTTGGATGATCTGTATACTACGGTTACATTATAAACTGCACAGTTTCTCCAGTGGTGAGAGTTCAGGTAGGTGGAGATTTCCAATACAGCCTGTATACACACCCACATGTGTGATGTCAATATCATGTGACCTGGCTAGCTCTGAGAACAAGAATTCTCTCCACCGTAAAAGACACTGAGCATGTGCAGGGTGGCTACCTTGCCTGTGTTATCTGGCTTTCCCCAGATAGACAGTGCAGGGAGGGAATGATCTGTGCATACAGGATAAAACAGACTTTTTAGACAATGCAGAGGAATAACCCCTTAAGTTTCACAGTGGGTATAGCAAGGACGCGATGCTGCATATACAGACAGATTTTACTGTTGTGGGTTTAGTAACACTTTAACATGGCAATAAAAAAATATTCTCTCACACTTCCCGATCACTGTGCTAGGAAGCTCACTGACCTATTGGCAAATTGCAGGTAGTATGCGGGAAGGGCCAGCTCTGTACTTTTATTGTAATTTGTATATTAACCACTTGCCCCCTGGGCACATAAAACCCCCTTCGTGCCCAGGCGAAATTTCAGCTCGGATCGTCTTTAACGACAATTGCGCGGTGTGCGATGCACCCAAACAAAATTGGCGTCCCTTTTTTCCCCACAAATAGGCTTTCTTTTGGTGGTATTTGATCGCCCGTGCGGTTTTTATTTTTGCGTTATAATGCAAAAAAGAGCCAATTTAAAAATATATATATATTTTTTACTTGTTGCTATAATAAATATCCCATTTTTTTTTTTATATATTTTTTTTTCTCAGTTAAGGCGTACGTATTCTTCACGTATTTTTGTAAAAAAAAAAAAAAGTGACCTGCGCAAAAGTTATAGCACCTACAAAATAGGGGACATAATTATGATTTTTTTTTTTATATTTTTTATATTTTTTTTTTACGTAATGGCGGCGACGGATTTTTATTAGGACTGCGATTTGCGACAACATCGGACACTTTTGAATTTTTGGCGCCACACATTTATACAGCGACTAGTGCTATAAAAATGCACTAATTACTGATAAATGTGACGGCATGAAGGGGTTAACCTAGGGGGTGAGGAAGGGGTTAAATGTATTGCCTGGGTGTGTTCTAACTGTGTGGGGGGAGGGGGTGACTGGGGGAGGTGACCGATGCTGTCTTCCTATGTACAAGAGAAACAGCATCTGTCACCTCTCCCTGACAGGACGTGGAGCTCTGTGTTTACACACAGAGCTTCACGTCCCTGCTCTCTCACCGACGATCGCGTGTACCTGACGGACATCGCGGCCGCCGGGTACACGCATCGGATCCTCGGTGATGCGTCGGGACTCTTTTTCCCCGCCGCGCGCCACCCTGTGGCGCGCGCGGGGAATTACAAGCAAATCACGTCCAAAGACGTGACCCTGGCGCCTCAGGTCCGCGCTGTTCACGTATTTTGTTAATAGCGCGGACCTGAAGAGGTTAAAGGGGAAGCTCCACTTGTCTGCTCCTCCCCCCCCCCCTCCACTGCCACATTTGGCACGTTTTAAACTAGAGTGGGTACCTGGTTTTGATAGGTACGTGCTTCCACTTCCTGCTCAGCTCACCACGGTGAACTTAGCCAAAAGTTTGGCCTCCCTTCTCCTTTCCCCGCAGCCTTCTGGGACACTTCACAGGTCCCAGAAGACTGTGTCCATTCACAATGCACAGTAGGAAACCGGATGTGAAGCTGCAAGGCTTCACTGTCAATTTCTCTTAGTCAACACTTGATAGCCAATTGAAGAATCAACTTGGGTGAGGACACCACTGGGTTCGGTGACAGGTAAGTGCCCTAATATTAAAAGTCAGCAGCTACAGTATTTGATTTTTTTTTCTGAAGGAGCCTGGAGCTCCTCTTTAAACCCACAGTGTATCAAGGATTGAAGGATGTTTCTGTAGGCATGTACAAGCATATCTATGTGCTAATGCTAATCTAATAAAGTCTTTTTTTTTTTTTTTCCTCTACAGAAATGTGGTTTGCTCAAAAAGGGCTCTGTTATCCTCGCAGACAATGTGATTGTTCCAGGGGCTCCAGACTTTTTGAAATATGTCCGTACCTGTAACCGCTATGACTGCACAAACTATCCATCCTTTTTAGAGTATATGAGTGAGAAAGATGCACTGGAGAAGGCTGTGTTTAGAGGATAGATGGTTTAATGATGTAAATAGCTCAGAGGAGCCTTTAACCACTTAAGACCCGGACCAAAATGCAGGTAAAGGACCTTGCCCCTTTTTGCGATTCAGCACTGCGTCGTTTTAACTGACAATTGCGCGGTCGTGCGATGTGGCTCCCAAACAAAATTGGCGTCCTTTTTTTCCCACAAATAGAGCTTTCTTTTGGTGGTATTTGATCACCTCTGCGGTTTTTATTTTTTGCGCTATAAACAAAAATAGAGCGCCAATTTTGAAAAAAATTCTATATTTTTTACTTTTTTCTATAATAAATATCCCCCCAAAATACATATAATTTTTTTTTCCCTTAGTTTAGGCCGATACGTATTCTTCTACCTATTTTTGGTAAAAAAAAAATCGCAATAAGCGTTTATCGGTTGGTTTTCGCAAAATGTATAGCGTTTACAAAATAAGGGATAGTTTTATCGCATTTTTATTAATTATTTTTTTTTACTACTAATAGCGTCGATCAGCAATTTTTTTCGTGACTGCGACATTATGGCGGACACTTCGGACATTTTGACACATTTTTGGGACAATTGTCATTTTCACAGCAAAAAATGCATTTAAATTGCATTGTTTACTGTGAAAATGACAGTTGCCGTTTGGGAGTTAACCACAAGGGGGCGCTGTAGGATTTGAGTGTTCCCTGTGTGTGTTTACAACTGTAGGGGGGTGTGGCTGTAGGTGTGACGTCATCGATCACGTCCCCCTATAACAGGGATGACGTGATCGATGCTGCGGCCACAGTGAAGCACGGGGAAGCCGTAATTGCTCAGTCTGCCCCAGGAAGAGCTGTGCTGGCCTGGGTAGGAAGCAGTGCTCCAGGGTGCCCTGTGATGATCACTTCCTCCTCCGCCCACCTGTACTGGAGCTGTGTGAAAGCCCCGACTCGGAAAAACGAGGACTGAGGAGAGAGACAGTTTTTCCATTGCAAGCATAGGATGGTGGGCTCTGTCTCTCTCCTCAGTCCTCGTTTTTCCGAGTCGGGGCTTTCACACAGCTCCAGTTCAGGTGGGTGGAGCAGGAAGTGATCATCACAGGGCACCCTGGAGCACTGCTTCCTACCCAGGCCAGCACAGCTCTTCCTGGGGCAGACTGAGGAATTATGGCAGCCTGCATCTTCAGCACATGCTTCTCCTTCCTTACATGATCGAATTGCCAATGAGAGTTCTGCGTTTGGAGTCTATCTGACATTTACCTCACTGCGGACACACACAGCTGTTACCATTATCCTCCTGGATTGTTACATGCTGAATTTGGTCCATTAGGACCTTGGGATCTGGTAAGCAGATTACTTAACCAACGGTGGTGGATTCACACTGGGCTCCATACGGGATCACGACAGTATAGTCGTCTGGATTATGCATGGGTGTTTAATATGCCACATGATTTTATGGATTTCTTTACACATTCAATTTGATGGACTTTCACTTTTTATGTCACTGTTCAATACATCTAATAGACTCACAAGGACTGTGTTTCATTGTTACAAATTATCTATGGAAGATTGAGTACTTGTGTTGATATGCTTCACGGTATTCAACAATTTAGTGATATATGCACATGATATGTATCTTCAGTGTTAGTATCTTTTGCATAATCTCATATCGCCATATGTTGTTTTTTTTTATTTTATTTCAATTTATTTAAGTGTCATTCACTATAGGTACACATACTTTACCCAACTGGGTTCAATATGTGTACTTGATATACTCCCTCAGTGGTAGTATATATGTTTATCACATAGTTATCTGATTTAGCGCGACTATTTATTTTCTCTATTCTTGTACACTGTTAGTTCACAGATTAGTTGCTGCTTTCAATCCAGTTTTAGGCTACAGAGTTATACCATCATAGCACAGTTGTTTTCCCCTATTTTACATTTGTATATACTCGAGTATAAGCCGAGGCACCTAATTTTACCACAAAAAACTGGGAAAACCTATTGACTTTAGTATAAGCTTAGGGTGTCTGCATGCCTCACTGTGCCCATGCCTCACTGTGCCCATGCCTCACTGTGCCCATGCCTCACTGTGTTCATGACTAGATTGACGTTTAACATGGGAGTCTATGGAATTTATGTTATTTGAAAAATTAGTGCTCCCCAGCCTTAGGTCTCCCAGACAAAAAACTTTGCACACTTGTAGAGGAGAAATGGTGCTACATGTGTCCCAAGTTCCGGGTCCAGAGGAACTACGACTGTCCAGTACCGGGTCCCCAAATTCACAGGAGAAATTACCATTTAACATGGGAGTCTATAAAAGGGGTGCCCGGCTTTGAAATATTGGTGCTCCCCGGCCGTAGGTCCTACGGACTACAAACTTTGCACACTTGTGGAGAAAGAGTGGGGCTACATGTGTGCCAAGTTTAGGGTCCCCTAAATCTGGGAGATTAGGCGCAAGAAGATGACTCGAGTGCAACCCTCTTCTCCCACTCTTCACACACTGATAGCAACACCGCATTGAAATCTGCTGCAATGACCCGGTTACTGCGTTCTTTGTTTACAGCCATCGACACGTCGCCAAGGTTAACACGTGCAGAGCAGATAGAAATTGTGTTGATGTCTGGTGAACGCAGTAACTGGGTCATTGCAGCAGATTTCAATGCAGTGTTGCTATCAGTTTGTGAAGAGTGGGAAAAGAGGGTTGCATTGACAATCCAACACAATGGGCAGCACATTGAACACATTTTATAAGTGGTCAGAAACTTGTAAATAACTCATGAAAGAATAAAGTTAACGTTAAAACCAAGCACACCATTGTTTTTCTTGTGAAATTCCCAATAAGTTTGATGTATCACATGACCCTCTTTCTATTGAAAAAACAAAAATTGGATTCAAAATGGCCGCCATGGTCACCACCCATCTTGGAAAGTTTCCCCCCTCACATATACTAATGTGCCACAAACAGGAAGTTAATATCACCAACCATTCCCATTTTATTAAGGTGTATCCATATAAATGGCCCACCCTGTATTATTGGCAAATATACTGTACCTTTTCACAATGCAGGAAATGTACTATTAAAGCAAGCCACTGATTTTAATTACTTTATTGCATGGAATAATTAAATCATGCTTATTAATCAAGTAATAACAACATCGTTTGGATAGCTATTATAAACGGCATAGACTATGGCCAGTACCAAGTGTCAAACTAGGTCCTCTATCTAGAGCAGTGTTTTTCAACTCCATTCCTCAAGGCACACCAACAGGTCATGTTTTCAGGTTTCCATTATTTTGCACAGGTGATTTGATCAGTTTCACTGCCTTAGTAATCACCACAGCCATTTCATCTGAGGGAAATCCTGAAAACTTGACCTGTTGGTGTGCCTTGAGGACTGGAGTTGAAAAACACTGCTCTAGAGTACAGAAACTATTTTTTGCTTAACAGATATACATAGCATGTATTTATATATCGCACTAACACTTTCTTTAACCACTTAACGACCGCCGCACGACTATGCATGTACAGGCACATATGGGCATACATGTACGTCCCTGCCTTGTTACGAGGCCGGGGCCTGATCGGGACCCCCTCTGCTGCGTGCGGCGGTCGTCTTACCTCCGGGAGCGATCCGTGCTGAGGGGGTGGCTGTTCGTTTCTGTCCGCCCCCTCGTGATCGCTCCCAGCCAATCCGGCATCCCCCTGCCGTGTCACTTCCTCTGCCTGTATAATGTAAACACAGGCAGAGGAAGTGATGTGAGCTCTCCTCTCGGCGGTATTTTCAATCCGCTGAGAGGAGAGAAGACTCACAGTAAGTTGCACCAACAGTACACTGACACCACACACATAGGCACATTTAACCCCTTCCAATTACCCCAGCCCCCTGTTACACTGTCACTGATTGCAGTGATCATATATTTACTGATCACTGCATTTAGTGTCAGTGCGACAGGCAGTTAGTGTTAGGTCCAGGGTAGCCCCCCCCCCTAATAAAGTTTTAACCCCTTGATCACCGCCCTAGTTAACCCTTTCACCCCCTATTGCCAGCGTCACTAAGCGATCGTTTTTCTGATCGCTGTATTAGTGTCGCTGTTGCCGCTAGGTAGCTAATTTTTTTTTTTTACTAAAGACATGTGGCTGAATAAATTTTGGCCTAAATGTTTGACTAAAATTTAGTTTATTCGATTTTTCTTATAACAAAAAGTAAAAAATATTGATTTTCTTTCAAAAATGTCGCTCTATTTTTGTATATAGCGCAAAAAATAAAAATCGCAGAGGTGATCAAATACCATCAAAAGAAAGCTCTATTTGTGGGAAGAAAAGGACGCAAATTTTGTTTGGGAGCCACGTCGCACGACCGTGCAATTAATTGTCTGTTAAAGCGACGCAGTGCCGAATTGTAAAAACACCTTTGGTCATTTAGCAGTATATTGGTCCGGTCCTTAAGTGGTTAAAGAAAGTATTCAAGCTTTTGTTTCTTTTCCTGACCCCTGTAGCTTTCAGTACAGTCTAATGTCCCACACACATACTGAGTCCTGTTTGAGTATAATCCAACTAACCTACTGTTATTTCAACCGTGGGTGGGAAAACCACATAAAAATGAGGGGAATATACATACTTCATGCACGCAGTGTCCTTGTTGAAAATTGGAGAATCTAAGCAATCTGAAAAAAACACCATGCTCTGTATTAGGGCCAAGTGTGCATTTATCTTTTAGAAGATATGAAGAAACATCTTACATTTGTCCATCTGTCAGGCCAAAAGATTGCATATTTACATATGTTTGTGCTTTCAAGTTTATGAACTGATTTTTATATACTCTTTTATTATTTGTATACAATTTGTTTTGCAAATAAATCTTTAATACAGAGTTGACCTTTGATACATGTTGGATTTTCGTGTAAATGCAGCATCGGCTACTTGTTGGATTTTTGAAAAGTGTAAGTGAATAAATATATATATAAATTATACACACACAGTATATATACAGTTCCATATATATTTGGACACGGGCACAATTTTTTCATACTTTTGGCTCTGTATGCCACCAGAATAAATTTAAAAACAACACAGTCTAAATAAATTTGAAGTGCAGACTTTCAGCTTTAATTCAAGGGGTTGAACATAATTATCAAGTACAAGTTTAAGGAACTGCAATCATTTTTATACACAGTCCCCCCATTTTTCAGGGGCTCAAATGTAATTGGACAAATGAATATAATCATAAAGAAAATGTATATTTTTTATATTTTGTTTAGAATCCTTTGCTGGCAATGACTGCCTAAAGTCTGGAACCCATGGACATTACCAAAGACTGGGTTTCCTAATTTCTGATGCTTTGCTATGCTCTAATTGCAGCTGTATTCAGTTGTTCTTTGTGGTTCTGTCTGCCTTTAGTTTTTCCTTCAGTAAGTGAAATGCATGCTCAATTGGCTTGAGATCAGGTGATTGACTTCAGGCTTATGAATGGTTTACACTTTGTAGTGAATCCTTTCGTATTTACTATTGTGAAGTCTTCTCTTGATTGTAGACTTTGACCATGATAAGCCCACCTCTTGGAGAGTGTCCTTCACTTGTCTGGATGTTGTGAATGGGTTTTTTCTTTACCATAGAGAGGATCCTGGGATCATCCACCACTGTTGTCTTCTGTGGACATGCAGGCTTTTTTGTGTTGCTGAGCTCACCAGTGTGTTCTTCTTTTCTCAGAATGTAACAATTTGTTAATTTGACCACTCCTAATGTTGCTGCTATCTCTCTAATTGATTTGTTTATTCTATTTTTTAAGCCTTACAATAGTTTCTCTTGCATGGACATCTCCTTTGAATGCATGATGTAGCTTCACAGCAATAGATTCCAAATGCAAATACCACACTTAGAATCAACTTAATTGATTGAATTGAAATAAAGGAGTATCCCACACCTGGCCATGAAACAGCTATTGATTCAAGTGTCCAATTACTTTTGGTCCCTTGAAAAAAAGGGGGGGGGGGTGGCGGCTATTCTTAAGAGCTGTATTTCCTAAACCCTTCATCCGATTTTGAGGTACATAGCCTCAAATTAAACATGAGAGAGTGTGCACTTTCAATACATATCCATTATATAACTATAGCTTCAATATGTTTTGGTAAATACCTGAAAAACAAAAATTGTGCCTGTGTCCAAATATAGATATGAACCTAACTGTATATATCAGACAAGGTAGGAGGGGGCTAAAGGGCTGTTTACAACACAGGCTATAAAGTATGTCTTTTAAGAAAGGGTAATACAGCACAGAGTGCCATCTGCTGGCTTCATAGGGTAGATATGAGCTATTCATAGGCAATGTTTTATATTTAATTACTAAATACAAGAACATCTTGTTTTAATGTATTTCAAGCCCTGGTGATCCTTGTGTATGTTTCTGTGGTGGAGAAATTGAGGCTGAGTTACTAAAAGTGTAATGTACAAAAATAAGTGGCAATTCACTTCAGTTATCCAATTATGTAATAAGCATATTCTTTTTCATCTCATCTGCACATGATTGAATAATTGAAGTGAATTGTCACACTTTTTTTGTGTGAACATTCTAAACTCCTTTAGTAAACCAGCCTCAAAGTCATAAAGGTCATACTGCCACTGGTATAGGGACAGATGTAAATTGTTGTACATGCTTTGTAAAGCACTGTAAAAATAGTCATACCTATATAAATGTACAATGATAGTGTGTGACAGTAGAGGGAATGTTATAATGCAAAAAAGATTCATGTGAATACTTCTATGTACTCTGTAAAGCATGTGGTATAAAGTGTAATAGTGGAGCAATATACAATATGTGAGTGGTGTTTATTGAAAGAAGCTCTAACAGAATGTGTTGATTATAGAAATAAATGTTTACAAAAAAAAAACAACGTCCCAAACTTCTTGACATTTACTTACAAGAATGTTTAGCAATCAAATGTATATGGTGGGATGGTGAGCACAACCTGGACCATTAGGACAGCCATCTCAAACCTGCTCTACTCTGACACCCGATAGTTCTGCCCTAGGAATGGATTGCTAGAAGCATTCATTATTCTTGCAAAGAATTTACAGTTTTGAACACTTTAGTCTGTTGTATTTGAAACAAGAGGGTATCAGCATTACAGAGGAGGAACAGTGTCTCCCTCCATGTTTTTATAGAGACATCTGATATCAGCCTATCTGGCAATATCTGTGCCCTCAGCCCAACTATTTGGCAAGCTGAATGTTCTGTGCTGAGCACTTTTTTTTCTCCAATATGTGTCTTGTGCATTCCATCAACCAAAATCATATTACTACAAAATCATAATCATATTATCGACGTCTTAGAAAATGGGTAGGTAAGATCAACAATATCATGCTCATGGAGGAGATGCATGCCAAAGCCTTAGCTAAGTGTGATAAATTCTCCACCATCTGGAGCATCTGGAGGAATTACGCCACATCAGAGAAATTAAAGCATAGAATTCTGCCAATACGAACCCTCCAAAGAGCTTTACAATAACACTTAGTAACCGTGTTTGGACTCCCCTGATTTGAAACACCCCTTGATTGGAGCTTGCTGTCTCCACGCCCCCTATCCCCTATCTTTTTCTTATCTATATACCCATTTCCTCCTTTTTGTGTCTCCTTTTCTGTTTTTTTTTTTTTTTTTACCTACTATCTTCCTCTCTCTTATTTACACTTTCACCTCCGTTGAACGTAACCTCATCCTGGTAATACCAGTATTCTAATTATCTACCTGTGAACACAGGTTCCACCAGCCCATGCCACACAGTATGCTTCCACTGGGGTGTCTGGGCTGACGGGAATCACGCATGGAACGCTACAAGAGCTATACACTGAACCACAGGGCATTGAATTGTTCTCCTAGTACTCATGTATAATATTTAGAATACATTGTTGACGACTATACAATCCGAGCTTGTTACACCAGAGTGCCCACCACCTGCCAGACGAAGGGGCCCTGTGTGGAGCTGATAGGTTGCACTTCTTTGTGTTGTGATCATGCAATAAATTATCTGCTTGGACGCTATTTACGTTGATCCATGGTGTGCTGGCGAATATCTTTACTACTACTACTGACCTGCACCTGGTCATGTCTTTGTTTATTTTGTGTTGATAAGTCAATAAAAATCTATTGAATCGAAAATTATTGCAATGTACATTGATCACCCAGAAGGGCCAATGGGGCATCACACTCCAGGTTCAGATCCCATGGGCACAGAGGTGACTTAATCTGTGAATTTATATGTGTTACGCCTGGTATAAAGGCCTGAACTAGGGAATGTGAAGCAAGAGGCTTTTGGGGAAAAAAAACTGACAAAGCCGAGACTTGACCCTTAATAGTACTCAAGGCTAGTTTCATCTTTACTCCCGACTGTAGGAAGTATAAAATCCTGCTTATGCTATACTTGCGAGGATGCCAACCCTATAGTAGATATCTCTAGAGGTCGGCTTCCTTGCATTAATCAGGGTGGTTACCACTGAGCCTGAAAGCCCCCGACCTTTTAGAATAAGGGTCCCAACAGCCAAACCGTCAAATTCACCGTTTGTAAGGCAGGATGGAATACTGGGCCTTGTGACAGCAGATCCTAGCGGAACGATAGAGACCAAGGATCTGTTTCTGCCATCTTCACGATCTCCGCATACCAGGACCTCCTGGGCCACTCCGGGGCAACTAGGATTACCATTTTCCGTTCCCCTCTGATCCTGCGCAGCAGGCGCGGAAGCAACTGAACTGGAGGGAATGCATAAATCGGTGAAAACGAATCCCAAGGAGTTACCAAGGCATCTGTCCCGCAAGCGAGTGGGTCCCTTGTCCTAAACACAAATTTGTCCCACTTCATGTTGAACTTGGATGCAAAAAGACCTACATCCGGTGTACCCCACCTCCGGCAAATGGCCAGAAAGACATCTGGATGTAGGGACCGCTCCCCTGGGAGCAATGGCTGGCGGCTTAAGAAGTCTGCCTGCCAATTTTCTACCCCTGGGATGAACACCGCAGATAGGCAAGGAACATACTCCTCTGCCCAAGCCAGAATATGGTTTACCTCTTTCTGGGCCGCCTTGGTGGTTGATATAGGCCACCACCATGGCATTGTCGGACTGGATCCTGACAGGATATCCCCGCAGTCTGCCTGTCCAGGCCTTTAGGGTCAGACGTGCTGCCTGAATCTCTAAAATGTTGATGGGTAAGACCTTCTCGGTCTCTGACCACTCCCCCTGAACAGTATTCTCCTCTAGTATTGCTCCCCAGCTTAAAAGACATCGGTTGTTACTATCTTCCAAGTGATCGGTGCAAAGGTTTTCCCCTTCTGTAAATTCTCGGTTATTAACCACCAATTGAGACTCTGGCGTATGCTTGGAGTTAAACGCATTTGACAATCCAAGTCCCGCCTTCTCTTGCTCCAGGCAGACAGGATACTGTTTTGCAACAGTCTTGAATGAAACTGAGCATAGGGAACTGCTTCGAATGAAGCTACCATCTTCCCTAACAATCTCATACACAGGCGGACGGGAGACCTCTTCCTTGTCCAGACCATGTGAACCAGATCTCTTATTGCCCAGACCTTTGCCTGGGGTAAGAACACCTTCTTGTGGGCTGTGTTTACAACCAGACCCAAGTACTCCAGTCTTTTCACTGGTGGCAACGATGATTTTTCTAGGTTGATTATCCAACCCAGATGCTCCAGATACCTGACCGTGCTGGCTACACTCAGGTCCAGCCTCCATTACGGACTGGTCAATCAGTAATAGGTCGTCTAGGTATGCCCTTACCACTATACACTGGGCTCTCAGTCTTTCTAAAAGCGGAGCTAGGACCTTTGTAAACACTTGTGGTGTGGTGGCCAACCCGAAGGGCAAGGCCACAAAAAAAGTGTCACTGCTCTACTGCGAATCGCAGGAATTTCTGATGAGCAGGGAAAATTGGAACATGGAGATATGTGTCCTTGATGTCTATTGACGCTAGGAATTCTCCTCCCTGAAGGGAGGACACCACTGATCGAATTGATTCCATGCAAAAGGAGCGGATGTTTAGAAATTGGTTCAGACCCTTGAGATCTAAAATGGGTCTAACATCCCCATTTGGTTTGGATACTGTAAAGAGATTTGAATAAATTCCCATTCCCCGTTCCCCTAAGAGGGTCTCTATGATCACCCCTTGAGTAGGGACTCAAATGTATGTTCGACTCGAACATTGTATGTTTGACCGTTTGTCGAAATACGAACAAAACGGGTCGTTCGCGCCAAATTCGAGTGACGCGCCACGACCCATAATTCACTGCGGCATTGCGCGCTGATGATTGGCCAAGCATGCACTATGACCTGCATGCTTGGCCAATCACAGTGCGCAAAAAATGGAGAGACATGATTGGCTAATTATGGCTCAGGGCTTTAGCACACGCCCCACACTATAAAAGGCCGCCTGCTGGGCGGCCTTGTGTAGTGTGTTCCTGCGTTGGTTACAGATTAGACAGAGAGAGAGATTGTGTTTTTTTTTCTAGCTAGATAGAGCAGGCAGGCTAGTCAGTTAAATTTACAGTGTGTAGAGGATATATATACATCCCAGGAGTTGTACATATATTTATACACTGTATAGTTTAGTTAGATCACTTCTTCCTAATCTGTCAGCAGTTGATTGTGCTAGCTGCAGTGTTCTCACGTGTTGTATTGCCCGTGTGCTCAGTGCACCCAAACTAACTTGCTGTATACTGCAAGTTTGCTCATTACTTTGCAACAGAACCCACTTGGTGGTGCATAGTGCAAGTGTGCTCATTACTTTGCAACTGAACCTACTTGGTGGTGCATAGTGCAAGTGTGCTTATTACTTTGCAACTAAACCCACTTGGTGCATAGTGCAAGTATGCTAATTACTGTGCACCTAAGCCTACTTGGTTTATAGTGCAAGTGTGCTAATTACTGTGCACCTAAGCCTACTTGGTTTATAGTGCAAGTGTGCTATTTACTGTGCACCTAAGCCCACTTGGTTCATAGTGCAAGTGTGCTAATTACTTTCCACCTTATGTGTCATGTAGTTTGTTAAGGGTCTCTTTAGGAAATTGTGCAATATGCAGCAGCAAAGTATGACATGGTTCAGATTCTACTTAACATACCTACAGTCCTTGTCTTGTTTGCACCGCCTGTATACTTCTGTTCAAAATATATAGGGCCAAAGGGTCTTGTAATGACCTGGGGGAGTGGTGGCGGGGAAACCCATGCTATTTTTTTCAGTGATTTTCATCCATATTGCAGGGACCAAGCATTACATTAAAGCCGCAAGCAGTATTAAATTACTTTTTTCTTATAGTAATCTCATTTTGTGCAGGGACAGTTCTAAACACGTGCCACCTCACAGGCATACTATAGACACCCAGCAGGTAAGATATTTAAAGGAATTTTTCATAATTTTTTTTTTACTTTAAGCATCATTAAAATCGCTGCTCCTGAAGAAACTACCCTTTTTAAAAAAAAAATTTCCATTGATACATGTTCCCTGGGGCAAGACCCGGGTTCCCAAAGACGTTTTCCAACAATAACTTGAATATTGGGCTTTAAAATGAACACTTTTGAATTCGAACGTTCGAGTCCCAAAGACGTCAATGGGGTTCTAAATGTTTGCACGAACGTTCGGTCCGTTCGAAGGTCCTGGTGCGAACTGAATGCGGGGGTGTTCGGCTGATCCCTACCCTTGAGACAGTAACCGGTCTAGTGCCTGAACGGCAGAAGCCTTCCCTCCACTAGCGCGAGCGGAGGCGCCCCTTCATAAAGAGGCCTTGGGACTCTTGCTTTGCAGATTTTTGCCCTAGGACTTCTTTTGATCCTGAGCCTGGCTTTGGGGCCTTCCTCTTGGGGCTGACGGCGCAGGCTGTCACCACTGCCTGGAGGCTGATGCTCCAGGTGATGGAGAGGCATAACGTTTAAATGAAGGATGCTTACTTCTTCTCTTTACTGGTAGAAGGGTACTCTTTCCCCCTGAGATCTTCTGGTTGTACTTATCAAAGTCATCCCCAAATAAACATTCTCCATGAAAGGGAAACCCAGTCAGCAGTTTCTGCTGACCAATGCTTAAGCCATAGCTCTCTTCGCATGTGTACCAACAGAAGAGCGAGACGTGATGTCTGATAAATAGAATCCTTAATGGCGTCAACTGCAAAACAAAAAGCCTTGGGAAGCTCCGGAAGGTCTGGGACCTCTTCCCCTCTGATGGCCCGTTTCACCTTATTTTAAGGGGTTGTAAAGGTACATTTTTTTTTGCTAAATAGCTTCCTTTACCTTAGTGCAGTCCTTCACTTACCTCACCCTTCGATTTTGCTTTTAAATGTCCTTATTTGTTCTGAGAAATTCTCACTTTATGTTCTTCTGTCTGTAACTCCACACAGTAATGCAAGGATTTCTCCCTGGTGTGGAGTGTCGTGGTTGCCCCCTCCCTTGGACTACAGGAGAGTCAGGACGCCCACTAACACACAACTCATTTCTCTATCTGTAACGTAGAGAACGTAGTGTACACTGCTGGCACACTCCATTTTTTATGCCGCCTGCACACGATCGGTTTGTCTGATGAAAACGGTCTGATGGACCGTTTTCATCAGACTAAACCGATCGTGTGTAGGCCCCATCGGCTATTTATCCATCGGTTAAAAAATTAGGAACTTGTTTTAAAATTATCTGATAGATAAAAAAACGATCGTCTGTAGGCACGTCCATTGGTTAAAAATCCACGCATGCTAAGAATCAAGTCGAAGCATGCTTGGAAGCACGTCGTTGTGTTTTACATCACCGCATTCTGACACGATCGGTTTTTTAACTGATGGTGTGTAGGCACGACTGATCATCAGTCAGCTTCATCAGACAACTGATGGAAAAATCCATCAGACAGTTTTCATCGGATGGACCGATCGTGTGTACAGGTTATTAGTGAATTTCTCCTCCATAGGATAAATCTGAGAGAATCTCTTAGGCCTCGTACACACGAGGGAATTTATCCGCTGAAAATGGTCCGACGGACCATTTCAGCCGAAAAATCCGCTCGTCTGTAGGGGCCGGCGGACAGATTTGGACGGATTTCTCCGGCGGAAAAGTTTCAAAGCATGCCAGAGAGCTGCCCGTCGGATATGTCCGCTGGTTAGTATGCCTAACCAGCGGACATATCTGTCCGCACATGCGTCGGATCCTGTGAATGGATTTGACGCATGCGCGCGGAAGTGTTTCACTTCCTGGTGCGGTGACGTGGGGGCGTCAACGTCACCGCCGCGTCACCACGCTGTGCGCCAGCGGGGAATTTGATCCGATGGTGTGTACAGCCATCGGATCAAAACAGCCTGGCGGACAGATCCGATGGAAACGGTCCGTCGGACCGTTTCCATCGGATAAATCCTATCGTGTGTACAAGGCCTGAGGAGGAATAAAATGCATGTCTGGGTATTCCTAGTCAGCATAAATAAGCTGTTCCAGCAATGGGTGCATAGGAAAATCATGTGCCCCTTGAAGAGGTCTTAGAAAACTCAGAGAGGAAAAGGGGGCCTCAGCCAACTCTGTTAGGGGCCACTTATAACCAATACGCACTGTCTCAGTGAGTGATTGAATTAACAACCTTTGAGACTGTGAGGTTGTGAATGCCTCCTCCGGGGCTCAGTCCTCTAATCAAGAACCATCCTCATGCCCTTCCTATGGGTCCTCTAAAGGCACCTACGAATCTTCTAACCCACTCCTGATCCAAAAACGACGGGCCAGGAGCAGGGGAAGGGGACCTGTCGCATTTTTTCCCAGTCTGGGAGGAGGACGCGATCAAACTAGCAAATTTCCCCTCCAAACCAGCCAGAGCCCTAGCCAAGTCATCTTTTTATCAAAAAGGTTTTTATTGCTCACAAAACATACAAAGCAGTATGGTACATCATACACAGGTATTAAGACAGTACGGCAGTGTATCATAAGTGTAACATACCACAAATAACTTTAACAGTCTGCTCACATTCCCTTCCTACACCCTACCTTCTGCTCAAATCCCATCCCCCCAGCTCCACACACCCCACATGCCTTCCAGCCATTCAATAGTAAGACAATCGTCCAACCAGACTTCCCTCCCCACAATGTCCTCACCTACACCCCCCCTAGCAATATCATCCAGACAAGTTCCAAGGGGCTTAAGCTAGGCACGGCCAGCCAGGGATCCCATAGCTTAACAAATTTGCCTGCATTTCCCCTGTGCTGATATATATATTTCTCCATTATGAGCGTTTTACCCATGTGCTGTATCCATATTTTGACCTTGGGTGGTGCCTCAGATTTCCAATGTATGAGGATGGTTTTCCCTGCCTGAAACAATGCCCTGGCAAATGCCACTCGAGTCACCTCCTCCGGTATCACCCCCTTCAGAACTCCGAACAGACAACATATTGGGTCGAGGGGGACGTTGGTCTGGAACACTGAATTAAGTGTAGCCAGCAACTCCGACCAGAATCTGTGGAGTTAGGGGCAACGCCAGAGCAGATGAATCAGGTCTCCAGGCACCGTCCTGCACCTGCCACACAGTGGATCAGGTGCCCTGCCCATTTTAAAAAGTTTCACTGGAGTAAAATGTACTCTCAACAAGATGTAAAGCTGTGACACCTTTTGCAACACATTAAGCAAACAGGTATTAAAACAGTTTTTCTCTCACTGCTGGGACTTGTAGTCTCATAGATGGTGGATTGCATGCACCTGAGCCCCAGGAGAAGATGGAGAACTACAAGTCCCAGCAGGTTATACATACAATAAGGCTCTGAGGTGAATGGGTGTGGATTGCATGCACCTGAGCCCCAGGAGAAGATGGGGAACTACAAGTCCCAGCAGGTTATAATATAAGGCTCCGAGGTGGATGGGTGTCCAGACATCCATCCACCTCGGAGCCTTATATTATAACCTGCTGGGACTTGTAGTTCCCCATCTTCTCCTGGGCTCAGGTGCATGCAATCCGCTTCCCATCGCCCATAGAGGATCCGGACGCACAGGAAGCTATTCAGTGCTGTGCAATGCACCCATAAGGCGGGATAAAAGCCCGCAAATGAAGCGCCAAGTCTGCCATCTAAAGACAGCATTGACGTGGTGCTTCATAGGGCAATGGTTATCTCATTCTGGTGCCATGTGTGCCTATGCTGCCACTGGGCTGGGCTATATACCATGATCTGTGATGCTGGGGCTTTATATTCTGTCCTGTGATGCTTGGGCTATATACTCTGTCCTGTGATGCTTGGGCTATATACTCTGTCCTGTGATGCTGAGCTGTATACTCTGTCCTGTGATGCTGGGGCTATATACTCTGTCCTGTGATGCTGAGCTGTATACTCCTGAAACTATGGGTGGAAGGAAGTGGAATACAGGGGACAAAGTAGGTGGATTATATAAGGGGTGTGGTTTACAAGAAGTGGGAAGGGCCAATCGTGGAGGGGTGGGGTCTTGCGCCCCCCCATCCTAAAACGTCACCAGCCGCCACTGCCTTCCACCCTCTCATGGAGTCCCACTATGCAGACATTGTTTCTCCTCAAGCGATTCTCGATGTCATCAGTTTTTGCATTCGCCTGTGGTAATTGTTGTAGTGCAATCCTGGTGTCTCTGGTAAGGGGTGGCAGCTGGTCTTCCCCCTCACTTATCCGTCCCTCCACCGCCGTGGTCCTCTCCCTGATTTTCTGGAGGTCATGTATCAGTAAAGATACAGTCTCTGTAAGCTCCCCAAACTGCATCTTCAAGCCATCAACAGAGGCGGGCACAGATGTGGTGCAGCGCTGCACAGCAAGCAGGATTTCACTTAGTGTGGGCTGAGGTGCATCATCCTGCAGCTCTGCAAAGATGTCAGGTATGTGATCTGAGGAGTTCTCTAAAGGCAGCCTGTCATCCATGGCTGAGGCGCCATTTTGCTCCTGGGCCTCCTGCGTCCGCAGCTGTGGTGGTGGGAGAAGAGAGCAGATTAGGCCCTGCAGTCTTTGGGCATAGTATAACATGTCCTTCTTCTGCTCCTTCCCCTGCTGCTTCTGGGTTTTAAATGACTTACCGCCTGTCTCAGGTGGTTTATCCGCACCATACACCGCTTTCTGGGGCTGTGATTAAAGGACGCCATCTTGGATGTCCATAGTCGCCGCAGCCGCGGCACCTTTCTCGGATTTGCGGGTCACTCTGCTGACCGCCGGTATCACCTCCGCTGTGGTCTGTAGGGTGAGCCTAGGTCTGTGGATTGGGTGCTGGTGCAGGATCAGTGCGGGAAGCGAATCAAGGCAGGATCGTTAGCGGGAGCTCTGTGTAGTGCGACCGCTCACATGCTGGTCCAGGCCACGCCCCAGCCAAGTCATCTTTAGTGACATTTGCAGAGGCTGGAGTGTTGAAGGTAGCTACAATGCCACACAAAGGTTCAGCTTGATCAACTGTATTAGGTCTTACAGGGAAAGAAGGTGCCGTGGAAGCGAGACTAAGGTTCCCAGGACCTGACCGCTGCGCTTTTGTGCCTCTTCTCCCTGTTTTTGCCCCTCTGCTTTGGTAATACATAGTCCTAGGCACAAAGCAGAGGTACTAATTATTATGCATCTATTGCTGAGCTCAGTCTTAGCAATTTAATATGCCGCTATCAAATGCCACAGCTAGATGCCGAACAGATGAGTTTTGCAAATGCCTGTCCCCAGCACCCCAACGCTTAGGTGCTCTGTAAATAGTGTCTGTGTCTCTCTGCCAGCGCCATAAGGATACATGCACGCCGATCCACATGCATGTGATGTCCACTCAGGTGCATGAAAGAGGATTATCCTCGTCTGCACGGCGATCTTCACTGGGATCCCGGGGGAGGGGGGAACGGGTCCTACTCACAGCAGGTGGAATCCCCCAAACCCCCCCCCCCCTTTTGGCGGCTGATGATCTGAGAGGGAGAGGCATAACTCCTCCACAAGCCCTGCTGACAGACATCTACCCAGGCAGGCATGGGGTGCTGACACCAGGTATGTTACTTCACACCCTCTAGTGGTAGGAGAAAATAAAGGCAAGACATCAACTATTCATTAAAAGAAACCCACAAGGAACTTCTTAACTTACCATTTCCACCGCAGGGTACTACTGGAATTAACACAGTGACCCATCACGGTGGGCTTGGAGTCATGCCAGACCTTCAAGGATGGGGTCCCCTTTAATTTATTAGGGTCCCCCCCCCCAGAGAAAACCTGTGGTATAGCAATGTGACCAAGGTACTGGATACCAAGGCCCCTCTCCTAAGAGAAGCGTTACAGGCAAAACCTTGTTCCTCCGTATCGATAATCGGGTACCATCCACTTTTGCCTTTGTTTTCTGGCTTTTTGAATGGATCCGATTGTATGGCTCTTTGGCCCTGGCTAGGGTCATCTAAGGAGCATAATCTTAACCGTGACCAACACCTTAGACACTGGTGAAAAAACTGAGGTATGCCCCATGGGGGAGGGGTTATATAGAGGGGGACTTTCGGTCTTTGATTATGTCAGTGTCCATCACCTAAAGGTGACCTATAACCCATGTAGTAATTACTAGTGCTCTGTGTCCTGTGATGTACAGTAAAGAAACAATACTTTAGAATCACAAGAGGAACTGCAGTCTGCTTACATAATTTGTGATAAAAACATCTTTGCCAATCTGAAGCTTCCCTCCAGCCACTTTGCATAATATTTTAAATATACTGTGATTCTGTACTTGCCAAATATGCTGCAGAAATTTCCCTCCACTGAGTCTGGCTGCAACCATTTTAACTGTGGGCAGCTGAAGCTGCTGCCTGTTCACTTCCTGGATTTACACAGCCACACAGAGGCACACTTCCAGAGGCACACCTCCAGCCCTGCAGCTCTCATTTTCCTTCTTGTGACTCATCCTCCCTTCCTTCCTGGCAAACGCTCACAAGAGTGAGAGAGAGCTGTGCATGATGTCATACGCCTAGACTAATGACCAAACAAGAAAGAGGAAGTAGGAACTCACATGAAGTTCAGGGGTCAGGTTTGAGTAATGCATATGGTTCAGGGGTCAGGATAAAGTAATGCAGAAAGTTCAGGGGTCAGGATTTTTACTCTCCTCATCTCTCTTTCTCCCCCACCTTTCTTTTTTATTTTCCCCCGTGTTTTCGTCACGTTTTTGTCTTTTTTTTGTTTGTGCACGTTATTTGTTCAATGTGTGATTAGTAGGGTGCCGGTCCTTGTGCTAGCCCTGAAAGTTTTGGGAGTGGGTGGACATGGCCTTCTGGCTTAGTTCGCCTGCTCTCATGGGGTCCCCCTTCGGGGGAGCCCCACCTAGTACTGGGAGGGTTCTGTTTCGGCAGACCCTCCAAGGAAGTTGGGTCCGTGTCGGCCTAAGCTGCTCGGACCACAGTACCTCAGTCCCCGTCTGGAGCCTAACACCCCGGGTGATCAGGGTTTGGGTCCTTTCTCACAGGAGGACCAATTGACGTTGCACCCATCTGCACTTATTTGTGAGCACTCTTTATGTATAGGCACATTTTTTATGCACCGGGTGGAGTTTTTTGGGTGTGTTTTGCACGCCATAGGCTTTTCAATAGAAGATTTGGTTCAGGAGTCAGGATAAAGTAATGCAGGGAGTTCAGGGGTCAGGACTGAGTAATACATATTGGTTCAGGGGTCAGGATAAAGTAATGCAGGGAGTTCAGGGGTCAGGACTGAGTAATGCATATGGTTTAGGGGTCAGGTCAGGAACAAGTGACACAGAGATTACTACTGGGGCCCCCCACATCCAGCATCCGACTTCTCCCTTTTGTTTCCACAATTTCCACAGTTTCGACAATCCAAAATGGCACAGCTGGAATCGCCTGCATGCACTTGATAACTGGAATTGTCACTCTGGCAGTGCCATTTTTTATTAATGCTCTCACAGTGTGACTTAAGTTGGAGTCTGTGCACTGCAATGTTTATAGTGCTCAGCTTGCGAGGGTGCACTTTTCAGGGGCAGAGCCCCTCAAAACAGGGATTGTTCTTGTGAAACAGGAATGAATGGTAACTTTAACATATAGACATATCTGTGTGATACAGATATTGGATACCCCTGCAGAACCTAAATAACAGGAGACAATATAAATATGTACAGTGGTCATATGCAATTTATGTCATACCCATGTAGGAACTTTTTCTCACCTTGTCGTTTCCCATCCCCATCCCCAATCCTTTCCGTTTTTTTGTGCAGTAGTGAAGAGAATTACCCAGTAATTCCCAGTATTGTAATAAAAAAAAAAGGAAGTTTGGCTTGTAAAACAGCATAGCTTCTTCTCATTTAGTAAGCTCTCCAGCAACTGTACTTGCAGAGTGCACGGCCTATTTTCCTTTAGTAAATCAACCCCTGTGTACTGGCTTTTAGCAATTACACAGTTAGGCACCCAATGCTGTAACACTGGGGTGGGGAAATTTCTAAGCAAGTTACCAACAATATCAGAAGCATGTCTAGCACAGATCAGTCCACTTCTTATCCGGCAAAGGATTTGTGATCCCTCTATGTACGATCCTGTGAAGCCAACTTCCATAATTTTTAGGTTTATCATTGGACTGACAATTGTTACTTAAAGAGGAATTCCACCCAAAAGTGTAACTTCCGCTTTTCGGAACCCTCCCGCCCTCTGGTGTCACATTTGACACCTTTCAGGGGGGAGGGGGTGCAGATACCTGTATAAAACAGGTATTTGCACCACTTCCGGGTATTGACTCCTGCGGGAGTCACGCCCCTTTGCATCACCCCTCATTGTCTTCTGGGAAACAGTGTTCCCAGGAGAGAGCAGGGACTAGTGATGGCACTCCGCACATTTGCACATGCGCAGTAGGGAACCAGGCAGTGAAGCCGCAAGGCTTTACTTCCTGATTCCCTCACCGATCATGGCGGCGGTAGCATCTGAGGACCGAGCTCGTCCTTGTCTGCCGACTTCGTGGGTGCACTGGACAGGTAAGTGTTCATTTTTTTAAAGTCAGCAGCTGCTTTTAAAAAAAAAAAAAAATTGAGGGTCCTCTGCTTTAAACAATTGCAGCGAGAGGGATTTATAAATTAAGCATATACATATAAACATCTCTCAGAGATTATACTAGTATGCAAAAACAAAATTAGTATTTGTTCAATACAACAATTGTACTGTAATGTGCCAATAAGATCTTCAAATATATGTTCACTTCTATTTACTAGAACACATGCACTTTCCTGTTATACTGCATACTTTTGTCGGTGACCTGCTTAGTGACTTACTTAACATAGTAATTATAATAAATAGGTGGAGATTCAACTGTGCCCCAGGCCCCCAAAAAGAAAGTCTTGCTGCATACCAATGAGTTCACACCCAATGAGACATGTGTAATTTAACACTGTGCTAGCATCACCCTGAAGGTTTAAGGATAGGTGTTATATCACATTTTCATTGGGGTCTACACTTCCAGAAGTGCACGTGGCTGCTTGGGTGAGTAATGAAACTGTGATCTTTTCTGTAATGTTTTTATGTGTATTACTTATTGCAGGTATTTGTATAAAACCAACCATGTATACAGCAAGTTACATACATTCATATCATTACCTGTCCTCAGAGAGCTTACGATCTAAGGTCCCGATCGCACATACATACACACACATACTAGGGCCAATTTGGACAGGAGTCAATTGACCTACCAGACTATCTTTGAAACCCACACAAGCACACAAGCACAGAGAGAACATGCTGATTAACACTATAGCTGCAGTGCTGTACATTTACCTCACTTGACCTCATTTATTATTTGTCTTACATAAGAACTGCTCTGTGCTACCCACAGTCACCATTAGGCTCAATCTGGCCTTGGAAAATTATAATATATTTGATTTTCAGAGTTTAAATGGTTTAATGTGACTAAAATGTATATGGTATTTGCACAAAGATCACTGTGGTTGCTAAGGAAATAAAGTTTAATATCCATATTGGGAATCGGAAGCGGCAAAAGATTTACATGACACTGTACTGTATGATAGGGTGACCAGACATCCCCGGTTTCAGGGGACAGTCCCCTGATTGAGGACACTGTCCCTGGAATAAATCTGTCCCCGGTTTTGTCCCCGGATTGGATTTGAACAGGGACTGGGGCAATTTCATAGACAGTCAGTGCTCCTACTAGCTTAGGGGGGTGGATTTTCCCATTATCTGTCCCCCTTTCTGATGATCATGTGCTGGCCGGAGCGGAGGGAATATTTCTTTAGTTTCGGGAGCATGCCCATTCCGCACCGCTCGTATCTTCTTCTGCCTTGGCTCAAGTCCCGGCCAGCCGCCTGACTTCTTATCTCCTTGCCTTTCCTGGCGGAGTGATCTTCCATCGCTCCCCACCCAGTAGTAGCCAGGGCCCGGAGAGTAAGACTTGACAGGCTGTGAGACGGGCGACGGTCAGAGAGTCACTTATTGCCGCCATTACTAGTAAAAAACAAATGTCCCCGGATTTCATTAAAAAAATCTGGTCACCTTACTGTATGAAGGAAACTGAGGGGCTGATGAATTAACTGTGCAGACATTGTCAGGATGGGACATATTTTGACTCATCAGTATTTACAAAGAGTTAACGGTATATTTTGTATGCAGTAAAGTAATATTTAATCAAGTAATATAATAATCAAGTAATATATATTAATCAAGTAATATAATAATATAATATAATATAATAATCAAGATCAGGCATGGCAGATTGTTTTTTGTGGGCCGCATGCGTTCCTCTCTCCATACTTCCCAACATTTTGAGATGGGAATGAGGGACACCTACTAGCAAATGTATGTAGGCATATGACACCCCCCCTGCCACACCCCCTTAACCCCCCAAAAAAGGTTAATGAAATCCACAAGTGCTTTTTTTACCACTACTATTCATTTAAATTGGCTTTCAAAATGTACAAATGCAGCAATTTAGAATTTGGATATAATGTTTAGCACTGGGAATCACTTTTTGAAAAATAAAAAGTGCATTTTATATACAACTATATAGATTAGACCAAAATGAGGGACACATGAGGAGTAATGAGGGACAGAGGGACATTGCTCCAAATCAGGGACAGTCCCTCCAAATCAGGGACAGTTGGGAGCTATGCTCTCACTTCTTCTCTGTGGCCCGTAATTTGAGGACAAAAAATATAAATGTATCTCCAGCTATTCTACACCTCATACATACTTTTGTAGCGTAAATATTTCAGGAAATGTGTTATAGCCTCTTTCTATGTGATTAAATATTGTATAAATGTGTGTTAGGGAGCTTAGGTTGTAAGCTCCTTGAGGGTAGGGACTGATGTGAATGTACAATGTATATGTAAAAGCGCTGTGTAAAGTGACGGGGCTATATAAGTACCTGAAATAAATAAATAAATAAATACACAATTGTAATTTTTACTATAAGCTTAAATGGGTTACTTAACCCTTGTTTTTTTGTTTGTTTAAAATAACAAACATGTCATACTTACCCTCACTGTGCAGTTCGTTTTGCACAGACTGGCCCCAAAACTCTTCTGGGGCCCCACAGTGGCGCTCGCGGCTCCTCCTGGCATCTGTAAACCCCCTAGGAGAAGCGCTCTCCCAAGGCTGTTACTGTGCGGGCGCGCTCCAGAGTCCAGCATTTGCGTCAATAGGCACAGATGCCAGACTCGGCCCCACCCGGGCACCTGCATCATTGGATTTGAATGACAGCAGCGGGAGCCAGGGGCTGCGCTGCTATCAATATATCCAATCAAGAGCTGAGAACCCCCGGCCAGAGAGCTAGAGTGCATCTCCACCGTGGGAACTAATGGGCTCAGGTGAGTAAACCGGGGGGCTGGGGGGCTGCTCAGTGTCAGAAGTCAGAAGCATAGGATGCATTAAGGTGAAAAAATTAGGGTGAAAATATTCCAAAGTGGCATAGGGGGGGAAATTTACTAAAACGGGTGAATCTGGTGCAGCTGTGCATGCTAGCCAATCGGCTTCTAATTTCAGCTTGTACAGTTAAGCTTTGACAATAAAACCTGGACACTGATTGGTTTCTATTAAAGAGGAGCTCCAGCCGCAAATTTTTTTTTTTTAAAGTCAGCAGCTACTAACAGTGTAGCTGCTGACCTTAAATAAGGACACTTACCTTGTCCTACTTGACCGCGCTGATGGGCCCCCCGATGCCGGTCCCACGATCGCTCCGCGTCCCGCGCCGCCATCCACACTATGGGAAACAGGCAGTGAAGCCGTACGGCTTCACTGCCCATTTCCTACTGCGCCTGCGTGAGTCTCACGCTGGCTTGTGAATGGGCGCGCTGCTCTCTGAGAACACACACAGTTCCCAGAAAGCAGCGCGCCCCATTCACAAGGAGAAGGAGTAGAAGAAATCGGACCGCGGTGCAGGTGAGGCAGATTACGGACTTCCGCATAGCAACAGGTATTTCGGGTGAGTATTTTTATTTATTTTTTCAGGTTTTTTTTATTTTATTTTTTTAAACAACATTGTAAAATGTTGTTTTCCTGGGTGGAGCTCCGCTTTAAGAGCTGATCCAGGTTTTGCACTTTTTAGTTTTAGTAAATGACCCGCATAGTGTTTTTCTGACATTAAGAAGGTGCAGCCCACAACAGGCAAAAGATTGAGCATTTAGTCCTCTCAATTCATCCCACTGATTTATCAGAATTTGACATGCCTATCCTTGATGGACTGGCACCCATCTCTCAGTCACTCAGAGACATAGAACAGTCCATAGCTTTGTTTTGTTTTTTATTTAAGGGGATTAAACTTGGATGGGAAATTGGGAATTAAGGGATGCAAACTTGCTTGGGACTTCTATATACACTCCAATCTCTCCAGCACAAACACTTGCTGCACACAGTTTCTCCTCCTGTACTTCATTTGCTGCAGACTGTTACTCCACCAACACTTCCCTTGCTGCAGACTGTTACTCCACCAGCACTTCCCTTGCTGCAGACTGTTACACCTCTAGACTAGCTATCATGGGTAGGCATGCATGGGTAGGCCTGACACTAACCCATAGCATTTAGCCCTGGTTCACACAGGGCTGCAGGAGTGAAGCCGTGCGATTTCAGCTGAACTCGCACGATTTCACTCCCGCTGGCAGTCCCGATTTCAGCCGCGATTTAAGAGACATCTGTGCCGGTTTCTGCACAGATGTCAATGTAAATCGTGGCCTGAAATCGCAAAAAGTAGTACAGGAACTACTTTTTGAAATCGGTGCAGCGCCGCATATGCGGCGTCGCACCGATTAGGACAGTGTCATTGCCGACAATTGCCGGCAAATGCCGCCGATTTGAGATGCGATTTCACATGTGAAATCGCATCTCAAATCGAAGAAAATCGTACCCAGTGTGAACCTGGGCTTAATCAGATTTCTATATATTTTTTTTCAATTTACAGCAATCAGTACTAGAGTTAAGCACATTCATAGTAATGGCACAGGGTTCAAGCCTCACTGATACATTTAAAGTATAACTGCCCCCACCCAGAACTCTTGCCTTAAGTGCACTTTATGGCAGACTTACAAGACTTCCACTAGCATTGCAAGGTTGGCCTTCCTCCTTGTGGCTTCATCACCACCGTTGCCATCTTCTCCTGGGCTTCTGTCAGTCAAATAAATCCCTTCCAATAAATTGTTTCTAAGCTACTCTTTATAAATATAAAAATGCATGAACTGAAAATGTGTAATAACCAAACAGGAATTACCTTTTTGCAAAATGAAATGATATTAAATATATGAAAATCAACTGTATAAATGTGTTACAACCAGTATAAATATAGGTCCCACTGGGGTTGCTTTACTTAAACTGGAGAGTGCAAAATGTGGTGCAGCTCTGAATAGAAACCAATCAGCTTCCATTTTCTTTTTCTTTCTTTTTTTTTTTTTGTCAAAGCTTAATTGAACAAACTGAAGTTTGAAGCTGATTGGCTACCATGCACAGCTGCACCAGGCTTTGCACTCTACAGTTTTAGTAAATAAACCCCTATGTGACTCTAAATCATAATTTCACTCCAAGCACCAATGGTAAAAAAAAAGTCTGTGACTTCATTACTCCATGTAACTTCTCCCTTATAATTTAATGGACACTACACAAAAGTTAGAGGAGTTACACTATTAATTTTGCTGGATCTGATATCCTATAGTATGGTACTAAAGTAAAATAAAATCACTACACATACAGTATAAACCAACATTTCAATTTGTATTCAGCTTTATAACATCTTTCACAACATCTATCGTTTGCAGTATTCACTATTTGTAGAAATTTATTTGGTGGGTGAAACAATCAACTATGGAAAATATGAAGGAACACAGAATGTTGAAGTTTGCCCTGGAAACCGCAGTAGGTGGAGACCCTCAGAGTGTTGTGGACAACATAGACAATTACTGCAGACACAAAGAATGGGCCATGAATGTTGGAGATGAGAAGGGTAAGGACCAATACACCTTCAGGCTTTGCTTTTAATTTTATTATAAATGTTTTCCTACTCTTCCAAGTTCTAGTACATTTGTGGTGAGTCAATCATGTAAGTAAACATAATTTGGAAATGTACAGATTTGTTACATTGGTTGAGCATACCTTCAAAAATGCCCTACAAAAATGAACAACAACAAAGGTTAAAGAGGACTATGGTATTAACAAACAGTCTTTACTTCATTGATTGCTCGTATATATAGAATATGGTCAGAGAAAAAGTTAACCGCTCAGAGGTCCCAAGGAGCTAGAGCTGAAAAGTAGGATCCAACCCCTGGGTGCAGGCACTGCAATAGTATGCAAAATTGTATGGAGAAAAACCAGGATGGCCGCACTCCAAAAAATGTTCCTTTATAATAAAACAGATCACAACATCAACATGTCACAGCAAAAAACAGAAAAGAGCTGACGCGTTTCACACCAAAATACAGTGCTTATTCATGAATAAGCACTGTATTTTGGTGTGAAACGCGTCAACTCTTTTCTGTTTTTTGCTGTGACATGTTGATGTTGTGATCTGTTTTATTATAAAGGAACATTTTTTGGAGTGCGGCCATCCTGGTTTTTCTCCATACAATTTTGTATATAGAATATGATATCTGCGTAGAGAATGGTTGAATTATATTTGTAAAAGACTTGGACCCCTTTCACATTGAGGAGTTTTTCAGGCGGTACAGCGCTAAAAATAGCGCTGTTATACTGCCTGAAAAACTTCTTCACTGCATCCTCAATGTGAAAGCCCGAGGGCTTTCACACTGAGGCGATGCGCTGGCAGGGAGAGAAAAAAATCTGTCAGCAGCATCTTTGGAGCGGTGAGAGGAGCGGCATGTATACCGCTCCTTTATCGCTCCTTCCCATTGGAAAGAATGAGAAACTGTGGCAATACCGCCCGCAATGCGCCTCTATATTGCGGGCGGTATTAACCCTCTTCACTGCCGCTAGCAGGGGTTAATACCGCACCGCTAGCGCCTGCAACTCGCAGCAATTCCGGCGGTATAGCGCCGCTATTTTTAGCTGTAGTATTTTAAATCAATGTACAGTAGTGTATATAGAATGCAGATGGATGTTAGCAACAGTTGAGCATTCCAGAAAAGCATTTAAGGTGTTGGCAAACACGCTCAATTTCAAATGGAATTTAGGTGGGAGAGGTTAAGTTAAGTAAATTTAGCGTTAAAAAAATGTTACAATTGTTTCTACATATTTCATTCACCTGGTACTAATCCTTTTTTATGCTTAGTCACGATAAAATACACGCAGCTCATATTTTGTATGTCTCTGCAATGTTTTCTGGGTCTTTAATCCTAAATTAGAGTCTACAATAAAATAAAAACTGCTGAATGCACATACATGTGTGTTTTACCTACCAAAATGTTTCTAATTTTGTTCAGCCATTCTGGTTATTTACACATCCCTACTACAATGACACCATTGTGCACTAAGGCTAGGTTGTGGTGGTTGTGGGTGCAGGACAAAGTGTAAACAATACCTGTTTTTGCGCCTGCAACCACACGCAGCCAAAATGCTGTTCATTTGTAGATGCGCATGGTGGCCACAGTGCGTTTTGTGCAGCCCTCCATAGTTCATAAGGAATGGGAGAGCTGGTGGCAAGCTTTGACAGCACATTCACTTATAAAGATTTCCTCATAAGGACAGCGTGCCTCTAGGTCCCTCCATTTATACCTGCAGCAATTTTTTTTCTCTTTACAGAAACTTCAGAGCTTGCAGACTGCAGAACTTTTAAGTTCTGCAGTCTGCAAATCAAATTTGAGAAAACCCCACTAATATGTTGGTTATGTGTTCCCACTCACACACCTACGGTGATCACATGTACATCAAATTGGTCACCCCCGCCCCCAAAAAAGATGATTTTTGATACTTTTTTTGCCAATTTTTGGAGAAAAAAAAAAGCAATAAGCATTAGTGTTCCCTCAGTTCTCTTTGTCTCCTCTCAGTTCCTTGTGTGTCACCTTTATTAAGGTCCCCTCAGTTCCCTGTGTCACCTTCATTACTGTTCCCTCAGTTCTCTGTGTCATCTTTATTAATGTCCCCTCAGTTCCCTGTGTGTCTCCTTTGTTAGTGTCCCCTCAGTTCTCTGTGTCGCCTTCATTAGTGTCTCTTCAGTTCCCTGTGTTTCACCTTTATTAATGTCTCCTCAGTTCCGTGTTGCCTTCATTAGAGTCATCTCAGTTCCCTCTTTGTCACCGTCATTACTATTCCCTCACTTCTCTGTGTCACCTTTATTACTGTCCCCTTAGTTTCCTGTGTCACTTTCATTACTGTCCCCAAGTTTCCTGTGTCGCCTTCATTACTGTCCCCCACTCTGTCACCTTCTTCCTTACCATTGCCTCTAGTCTGTCTCTCAGATAAGTTTTCAGCTTTTACTCTTGGTCTTTTTAGCTATCTGTAATTCTTCCCATTGACCACAAGTGTAAGGTAAGGTGACCAGATTTTTAAAATGAATTCCGGGGACATTTTTTTTATTTATTTTTTTAGTTGGCAAATGGTAAATTTTATAAGCATATTTTCCTAAATGATATATGCAGTGTATGGATGTGTGATTATGTATGATATACATGTTATTTCTCACGCTTCCTCCATGAGATAAAAAAAAAAAAAAAGATACTTAGATTATAGAGAAAAACCTTGGGCAGGGGCAGCCAATGGCACCTCCAGCGTTTATATTTAGGGGGGGGGGGCACATGGGGGGACAGGGACAAAAGAAGGGGGGCATCTATAAATGTGTCATGCTACTGTACATCCAAAAACATAAATGTATTTTATTGGAATTTTATGTGATAGACCAACACAAAGTGGCACATAATTGTGAAGTGGAAGGAAAATGATAAATGGTTTTCAAAATTGGCACCTGGGGCGGATCCAATATCTAGCATCCCTCCCCCCAGGCAGACAGGCAGTGCACTGTATGTTGACGTCAAGTGATGTTAGGGTAGAATACTGGCAGATTGGGGTGATATAGTGCCAGGTTAGAGTGATAGTGTCAATGTAGGTGATATACAATAGTGGCAGTGACAGGTTAGGTGGTATATAGTAGTGGCAGGTTAGGTGATAGTGCCAGGCTATGTGATATACAGTAATGCCAGGTTAGCTGGTCGTGGCAGGTTAGGTGATTGACAATAGTTCCAGGTTAGGTAGTAGTGGCAGGCTAGGTGGCAGTGCCAGGTTAGGTGGCATACAGTAGTCCCAGGTTAGGTGGCAGTGCCAGGTTAGGTGGTATACAGTAGTGCCTGGTTAGGTGGTAGTGCCAGGTTAGGTGGTATACAGTAGTGCCTGGTTAGATGGTAGTGCCAGGTTGGGTGGTATACAGTAGTGCCTGGTTAGGTGGTAGTGCCAGGTTAGGTGGTATACAGTAGTGCCTGGTTAGGTGGTAGTGCCAGGTTGGGTGGTATACAGTAGTGCCAGGTTAGGTGGTAGTGGCAGGTTAGGTGGTAGTGGCAGGTTAGGTGGTATACAGTAGTGCCAGGTTAGGTGGTAGTGCCAGGTTAGGTGGTATACAGTAGTGCCAGGTTAGGTGGTAGTGCCAGGTTAGGTGGTATACAGTAGTGCCAGGTTAGGTGGTAGTGCCAGGTTAGGTGGTATACAAAAGTGCCAGTTTAGGAGGTATACAGTAGTGCCAGGTTAGGTGGTATACAGTAGTGCCAGGTTAGGTGGTAGTGCCAAGTTAGGTGGTAGTGCCAAGTTAGGTGGTATACAGTAGTGCCTAGATAGGTGGATACATGACATGAATACATAAGAGTCCTGTCCACCATTTCCATCAGCTGTACTAAAAGCATGAATCCTGTATACCATACCTCCCCCCTTTCTCTCTGTATACCATACCTCCCCCCTTTCTCTCTGTATACCATACCTCCTCTCTCTCTCTCTCTCTCTCTCTCTCTCTCTCTCTCTCTCTGTATACCATACCTCCCCCCCCTCTCTCTCTCTGTATACAATTTCTCTCTCTCTCTCTGTATACCATCTCTCTCTCTCTCTGTATACCATCTCTCTCTCTCTCTGTATACCATCTCTCTCTCTCTCTCTCTGTATACCATCTCTCTCTCTCTGTATACCATCTCTCTCTCTCTCTCTCTGTATACCATCTCTCTCTCTCTGTATACCATCTCTCTCTCTCTCTGTATACCATTTCTCTCTCTCTCTGTATACCATCTCTCTCTCTCTCTGTATACCATTTCTCTCTCTCTCTGTATACCATTTCTCTCTCTCTCTCTCTCTCTCTCTCTCTCTCTGTATACCATCTCTCTCTCTCTCTCTGTATACCATCTCTCTCTCTCTCTGTATACCATCTCTCTCTCTCTCTTTGTATACCATCTCTCTCTCTCTTTGTATACCATCTCTCTCTCTCTCTCTCTCTCTGTATACCATTTCTCTCTCTCTGTATACCATCTCTCTCTCTGTATACCATCTCTCTCTCTCTCTGTATACCATTTCTCTCTCTCTGTATACCATCTCTCTCTCTGTATACCATCTCTCTCTCTGTATACCATCTCTCTCTCTGTATACCATCTCTCTCTGTATACCATCTCTCTCTCTCTCTCTCTGTATACCATCTCTCTCTCTCTCTCTCTCTCTCTGTATACCATCTCTCTCTCTCTCTCTTTGTATACCATCTCTCTCTCTCTCTCTCTCTGTATACCATCTCTCACTCTCTCTCTCTCTCTGTATACCATCTCTCTCTCTCTCTTTGTATACCATCTCTCTCTCTCTCTCTCTGTATACCATCTCTCTCTCTCTCTCTCTCTGTGTATACCATCTCTCTCTCTCTCTCTCTCTCTCTCTCTGTATACCATCTCTCTCTCTCTCTCTCTGTATACCATCTCTCTCTCTCTCTCTCTCTCTCTATACCATCTCTCTCTCTCTCTCTCTGTATACCATCTCTCTCTCTCTCTCTCTCTCTCTGTATACCATCTCTCTCTCTCTCTCTATACCATCTCTCTCTCTCTCTCTCTGTATACCATATCTCTCTCTCTCTGTATACCATTTTTCTCTCTCTCTCTATCTCTGTATACCATCTCTCTCTCTCTCTCTCTCTCTGTATACCATTTCTCTCTCTCTCTCTCTCTCTCTCTCTGTATACCATCTCTCTCTCTCTCTGTATACCATCTCTCTCTCTCTCTCTGTATACCATCTCTCTCTCTCTCTCTCTGTATACCATCTCTCTCTCTCTGTATACCATCTCTCTCTCTCTGTATACCATCTCTCTCTCTCTGTATACCATTTCTCTCTCTCTCTCTGTATACCATCTCTCTCTCTCTCTCTCTGTATACCATTTCTCTCTCTCTCTCTGTATACCATTTCTCTCTCTCTCTCTCTCTCTCTCTGTATACCATCTCTCTCTCTCTCTCTCTGTATACCATCTCTCTCTCTCTCTGTATACCATCTCTCTCTCTCTCTCTGTATACCATCTCTCTCTCTCTCTCTCTGTATACCATTTCTCTCTCTCTGTATACCATCTCTCTCTCTCTGTATACCATCTCTCTCTCTCTCTCTGTATACCATCTCTCTCTCTCTCTGTATACCATCTCTCTCTCTCTCTCTCTCTCTGTATACCATCTCTCTCTCTCTCTCTGTATACCATCTCTCTCTCTCTCTCTCTCTCTCTCTGTATACCATCTCTCTCTCTCTCTCTCTCTCTGTATACCATCTCTCTCTCTCTCTCTCTCTCTCTCTGTATACCATCTCTCTCTCTCTCTCTCTCTCTCTGTATACCATCTCTCTCTCTCTCTCTCTCTGTATACCATCTCTCTCTCTCTCTCTATACCATCTCTCTCTCTCTCTCTGTATACCATCTCTCTCTCTCTCTCTCTCTGTATACCATCTCTCTCTCTCTCTCTCTGTATACCATCTCTCTCTCTCTCTCTCTCTCTCTCTCTGTATACCATCTCTCTCTCTCTCTCTCTCTCTCTGTATACCATTTCTCTCTCTCTCTCTCTGTATACCATTTCTCTCTCTCTCTCTCTGTATACCATCTCTCTCTCTCTCTCTCTGTATACCATTTCTCTCTCTCTCTCTCTGTATACCATTTCTCTCTCTCTCTCTCTCTCTCTGTATACCATTTCTCTCTCTCTCTCTCTGTATACCATCTCTCTCTCTCTCTCTCTCTCTCTCTCTCTCTCTCTCTCTCTCTCTCTCTCTCTCTGTATACCATTTCTCTCTCTCTCTCTCTCTCTCTGTATACCATTTCTCTCTCTCTCTGTATACCATCTCTCTCTCTCTCTCTCTGTATACCATCTCTCTCTCTCTCTGTATACCATTTCTCTCTCTCTGTATACCATCTCTCTCTGTATACCATCTCTCTCTCTCTCTCTCTCTCTCTCTCTCTGTATACCATCTCTCTCTCTCTCTCTCTCTCTCTCTCTCTCTGTATACCATATCTCTCTCTCTCTGTATACCATCTCTCTCTCTCTCTCTCTCTCTCTCTGTATACCATCTCTCTCTCTGTATACCATTTCTCTCTCTCTCTCTCTGTATACCATCTCTCTCTCTGTATACCATCTCTCTCTCTGTATACCATCTCTCTCTCTCTCTCTGTATACCATCTCTCTCTCTCTCTTTATTTCATCTCTCTCTCTCTCTCTCTCTCTCTGTAGTCTGTATACCATCTCTCTCTCTCTCTCTCTCTACTGTAACACCCCCCTCCCCTCTCTCTGTATACTATACCTCCCCCTCTCTCTGTAAACTGTAACACCCCCCTCTCTGTAAAATATACCTCCTCCCCCTGTACCTCAACTGTGTCGTTCTGGCTCTCCATCACATGCAAGTCTCTCTGGCTCTGCAGGCTGGTCGGGTGTAGTAGTGTGGCCTCAGTCTGAACACGAGTGTCAGTCTGGGGCCCGCCCCCTTCCTGCTCCTTTCTCCCATTCAGCAGAGCGGCCAGCACAGCTATGCATCTATGCGTGTCTGTGTGCAATCAGCTGTGCGCCGCTCGGGAGGGGTCGGGGCTGGATCGGCACTACATCGGAACTGAAGGGGGAGAAAAGCAATAACCGCAGTTGGACTCGGCGGCCCCTGCCTGCGATCCGGGGACAAAACCGGGGACGATCTTGGACTGGGGACCCTGTCCTTAATTCAGGGACTGTCCCCGGAAATCGGGGACGTCTGGTCACCGTAGAGGAGCATTCTTTCCACTGACCATGACACTAATGTATCATGAGTTTTGGATACAATAATATTTAGAAGGGGTTCCCTGAGACAGGAAAGGGTTCTTTTACGGGTTCCTCTGTGTTGAAGAGTTTGAGAAAGGCTCTTCTAGATCTTCAACCCTTTGTTAAGACAGACAAGGCAAAATTTACTAAAACTGGTTGACACAGAATCTAGTGCTGCTGTGCTTAGTAACCAATCAGCTTCTAACTTCAGCTTGCCCAATTAAAGGGTAACTAAACTTTCGTGGGTAAAAAAAATTGCAAATATATATTTTTTTATATATAGAATATACAATTGCAACACAAGTCATATTGTACCGTGATTGAATGTTATTAAAAACTAGAGTCCTGCAGGTACGGCAACTGATTTTATAATATATAACAAAAAAAAACAAATCCTTGTAATGTACTTTGATCACCCAGAGGCCAATGTTTTTCTCAACAAAAGAGTTATTCTTTAAGCTTTAGCAATAAACCCTAGAAGCTGATTGGTTACTATGCACAACTGCACCAGATTCTTTGTGCACCAGTTTTAGTAAATCTCCCCTGCAGTGCTTAAATCCAGTTTACAACTGATAATGAGATCTGACAATACAGTATAGACAGGGTTAATTTTGGTAAACACGAACTTTCCAACTCATTTTGCATAGCAGACTAAAACTTCTGTTTTGGAGTTCTAAAAATGTTTGCTATGTGAATGGGGCATATAACAAATTAAAGTATATATATGGAAGGTAGGATGGTCCCAGGTAGACAATAAAAGAAAAGAAAAAGAGAGAGAGACAAAGCTCTCACAGAATAAATGTAATATAGGTGTTATCACTTTGGGCTGCCTTCACACCCCCTTCAGCATTCTACTAAACCTAACACTGAGCCCCAGTTCACACTGCTGCGACTTGCCATGTGTCAAAGTCGCCTGACACGTTGCGCCCCATTAACAACAATAGAACTGTTCTAATCAGTGTGACTTAAGTCGCCTCAACTTAGAAAAAGGTTCCTGCACTACCTTGGGGTGGGTTCATCACGACTTGCATTGACTTTTGTTATAGAAGTTGTATGTAAGCCACAATGAAGTTGTGCAAGGATGTTGGCTTCAAAGTCACGCCACTTTGAAGCTCAGCTGGTGTGAACCGGCACTTAAAGGAGTTTGAAAGGCAGACTTTTTTTTTTTTTTATCTTAATGCATTCTATGCATTAGGACAAAAAACCTTCTGTGTGCAGCAGCCCCCCTTAGTCCCCCTAATTACTTACCTGAGCCCCATCTCTGTCCAGAGATGTTCACAAGTGTCTTAGCTGTCCCGGACTCTCTTCCTGATTGGCTGAGACATAGCAATTGGCTCCACTGGCTCCCACGGCCGGGTTAGGGCTCCATGTCTGGATGGACACAGAGAGCTGTGACTCGGCTTGGGTGCCCCATAGCAAGCTGCTTTCTGAGGGGGCACTCGACAGGAGGGAGGGACCAGGAGCAAGAAAGAGGGACCCAAGAAGAGGAGGATCCAGGCTGCTCTGTGCAAAACCATTTCACAGAGGAGGTAAGTATAACATGTTTGTTCTTTTTATTTAAAACAAGACTTAACAATCACTTTAAGTGGCGCAGGCGCTGTGGCTCCTCTGAAAAGACATCCATGCTCAGATTGCTTTTCAGTAGTGTTTGACAGGCAGTGAGGAGACAATATGATTTAAACCTATATTTGATGTACTACTGCATCACATTACATGCATACTTGGTTCCAGTGTGGCCCAGTAGAACTGCATTAACCGTGCTTGGCAGCAGCACTGCCTGCCAAAATCGACATGCTGTTTAACTATAAGATTGTGGAAAGGCAATTCAAAGACAGACTGCAAGCTGTTACACTGAACTGTTTTAAAATACATATTAATTTTTTCATGTATTCATAGCTAGAATAAAGAGTGCTGTTATCATTTGCCTATAGTTCCTGTATAAAGTGAGTTGTATGCCAGAGCTACCATTACATTAGAATCCTTTGTGTTTTCTCAGGCCTGATCCTAGACGAAGTAGTGAAGGAGACAGATCCTTCAGTAATCCTGGAACTGGGTACATACTGTGGATATTCTGCCATACGAATTGCTCGCTTGTTGAAGCCTGGAGCTCGATTGTTCACCGTGGAGCTGGATCCAGTTCATGCTGCTGTGGCCAAGCAGATGATTGAATTTGCAGGAGTTCAGGATACGGTATACCCAACAGATGGCCTGCAGCTAATTTCAAAGTTCAACAAACCCAGTCAGCAAAAAATCGTGATGACTTACATGTCATTCATTTTCCTAAGCACAGTTATCAAGATATGCAGCTCTGTGCTAATAACAATAATACTATTTTATAATGTAAAGATAGATCTTTTGAAATCAATGTAATGGCACTTTGATTAAAAAAAAATATATATACATTATATATATATATATATATATATATTTACTGTGTGTACATATTATATATATATATATATATATATACATATATATATATTAGGGTTGTCCCGGTACCACTTTTTTAGGACTGAGTACAAGTACCGATACTTTTTTTCATGTACTCGCCGATACCGAATACCGATACTTTTTTTAATGCAGCCATGTCCCCCCACATATATCCAGCCATGTCCCCCCACATATATTGCAGCCATGTCCCCCCACATATATCCAGCCATGTCCCCCCACATATATCCAGCCATGTCCCCCCACATATATCCAGCCATGTCCCCCCACATATATCCAGCCATGTCCCCCCACATATACTGTATACAGCCATGTCCCCCCACATATTGCAGCCATGTCCCCCCCACATATATCCAGCCATGTCCCCCCACATATATTGCAGCCATGTCCCCCCACATATATCCAGCCATGTCCCCCCACATATATCCAGCCATGTCCCCCCCACATATATCCAGCCATGTCCCCCCCACATATATTGCAGCCATGTCCCCCCCCACATATATCCAGCCATGTCCCCCCCCACATATATCCAGCCATGTCCCCCCACATATATACAGCCATGTCCCCCCACATATTGCAGCCATGTCCCCCCCACATATATCCAGCCATGTCCCCCCACATATATTGCAGCCATGTCCCCCCACATATATCCAGCCATGTCCCCCCACATATATCCAGCCATGTCCCCCCACATATATTGCAGCCATGTCCCCCCACATATATCCAGCCATGTCCCCCCACATATTGCAGCCATGTCCCCCATACCTAGTAGTAGATGATAATGATCAATCATGATGCCGCCGCCGCCGCTGCTGCCGTGTTAATCAGCGTGCATTACAGGCAGCTTTCGTTTGAATAGTTGTAATCCCCGCCGCGCCGTGTATAGACACTCCCCCTTCTCGGGATTGGTATTCTATTCAGGCATCGGGGGCATTTGCGGGAGTACAAGTACTCCCGCAAATACTCGGTATCGGTCCCGATACCGATACTGGTATTGGGACAACCCTAATATATATATATATATATATACACACAGTACACACAGACATCTAGCATTTTCAGAAGGAATGGCAGCAATGGCAGCTCATTTATTTCTCTTATTTCCTTTAAACCATGTCTGTAGTGAATTTCATATTGCAAAATGAATGGATTCCAACACACTGATGTAAATTTGCAATATGTAAAGATAAATATATAAAGGTTATTATAGGTATATTATTATAGGTATTTGAATACCTGTAGTAAATAAGTAATTAAATAAATCTCAGTTTGTTTTACTAGTGAATTTGCCTAACTACTGTTTACAAAACAAGAGTGAGAACCAAAAGAAGTGCGTGACACCAGAATGTATCCATATACGAGGAAAAAAGGCACAACAAATTAACTAACCTTTGGTTTTAGTTGGAATACCTTTAAGGCTCCATTCACATCTGAGCGACAAAACGCCGGACGCCCGACGCGCTTGTCGCTCGAGATGTGAAATAACATTGCAGTCTATGGAGACTGTTCACATCTCCACGCCTGTCGCCTGAAAAAAAGTCCCGGACCCTTTTTTTCAGGCGACATTGGCGTTCGCTCATAGACCGCAATGTTAAAGAAAAAAAAAAAAAAAAAGTTTCATCTACAGGCGGCAAAATAAGCCGCGTACGCGGCGTATCTTGTCGTCTAGGTGTGAATGCAGCCTTAGGGCTCATGCCCACTCTGTGTTTTGCCCCAGTGTATAAAGGCCCAGCGTTTAGACTTGGGTAGAAAGCACACGTGTACCATCCAGCCTTTCTGGTGGCAGCCTATAAATCACTATGAGAGACTGCCAGCTGCTGCAGCTGGATGGGGCTGAATGGTGCACCTAGCAGTACCAATATTTAGGGCAATATGGGCAGTATGCACACAGGGGTGAATGCTTGGAATGCAGACTGCTTGCATTGTGGGCATTCATTCCTGGGCACACACTGTGCTAAATGTTAGTAAACGTGAAGTGTACATGATGCCTATATTAAAGATTGTTGATGTAAAGATTGCATGTTTATCTGATCTTAAGTCTACATGGTTTTGATTTTTAGGTTTTGGTGCTGGAAGGGTCCACTACAGACATCATTCCTCAGTTAAGGCAAAAGTATAACGTGGATGCTTTGGACTTCGTTTTCTTGGACCACGCAAAGGACAGATACCGGCCAGACACCATACTGTTGGAGGTAAATACTATGCAGGAAAAACATTTGCATGATTCCCCCATAAACACTGTCGATGCTGATAAGGGAATCCCTCCTAATGAGACATTGTATTCTTCTGGCCGGGGGGTGGGGAAAGACATTCCCACCTGGAAAAGACAGTTATTATTGCAAGCTCCCAATAATCACAAGTGAATCTGGCAGGCTGGTTGATTTTTTCAGCCTGCCCACACACAGTTTGAATCTTAGCCGGTTCTTGCTGAACCAGCCGAGATCGAACCGTCTATGGCAGGCTTAGAGTGAATCTGTTTATTTACTGCTGTGTCCTATTAGAAGTTATCTCTACCAAGCAGCTAATATATGCTCACAATTTTGCTTGTTGACTTATAATGCTATAGTTCTGCCACTTTTATAATGAATTTGTTGAAAAACCTTTAAGGGTAGCTTTTTAAAGACCTACAGCCAAGATACAAAGACTGTTTTAGCTCATGTTGTTGGCACAGACGTATGGCATAATCAGAGCTAATGAAGGCCAAATGGGACCTTAAGCAAAGTAGTAAACCTTCAGGTAAAACTGATAGTGTGTATGGGGCTTAAGTGTAGCAATATGGTTACATTTAATGAAGGTACAACATTTAGCAACATATTGCTACACTAAGGCCTCGTACACACGATCGGACATATCCGATGAAAACGGTCCGCGGACCATTTCCATCGGATATATCCGATCGGGAGTTTGATCCGATGGCGTGTACACACCATCGGATCAAATTCCCCGCCGCCGGACGGCGCGGTGACGCGGCGGTGACGCGGCGGTGACGTTGACGCCGCCACGTCACCGCCACGTCACCGCACCAGGAAGTTAAACACTTCCACGCATGCGCCGAATCCATTCGGCGGCGGCGCGGCGGCGGTGGGGGACGACATGTCTGCTGGTAAGTGTACTAACCAGCAGACATGTTGGGCGGACAGATTCCACTGGATGGATTTCAAAGCATGCTTTGAAATCTGTCGGGTGGAGAAATCTGTCCGCTAGCCCATACACACGAGCGGAGATGTCTGCTGAAACGGTCCATCGGACCGTTTTCAGCGGACATATCCCCTCATGTGTACGAGGCCTTAGAGGCACCTCTCTTCTCTTTTATACTCTGTAGCTCCTGCTGGATTTTGCTTCTAATCCCCTTGTGGAGGCTTCCATTTGTAAATGGACATTATGGCCCGGATTCACATAGATGGGCGCATATTTACGACGGCGTAGCGCACACATAGTACGCTGCGCCGGCGCAGCGCGGAGAGGCATGCACTGAATTCAGCAAGCTTTTGTTCCCAACTCTAAGCTGGCGTAGCGTATATTTCGTAGGCGTAAGCCGGCGTAAGTAGAAGTGGAAGTGGGCTGGGAGTGGGCGTGATCCATGCTAATGAAGCGTGACCCCATGCAAATGATAAGCCGGGCGCCAGACAAGTACTTAAAACGCACTGCGCATGCATCGAGATGTGGACGTATCCAGTGCGCATGCACACAACCACGTCGGAACAACTGCCTAAGATATGCCGGATCACTGTGTACGCCGTTAACGTAACCTACTCCCAGCCAGACCCACATCGGCCCATATTCACAGACGTCCAACGTACAATACGTAGGCTTGTGTTCCCTGATCCATACCTTTGCATGGGTTGCGCCTCATCTATGGGGAATAACTTTACGCCGAATGTAAAACTTACGCAAACTGCTTAAATCATGCGTCGGGCGCAAGTACGTTTGTGAATCGGCGTATCTCCCTCATTTGCGTATTTGAATAGAAAATCAATGGAAGTGCCACATGCGTCCAGCGTAAATATGCGCCCACTCTACGCCGGGGTAGGCAAGTTACGTCGGTGGGGTGAAGTCTGTTTTTAGGCGTATCTTAGTTTGTGGGTCCAGCGCACAGATACGACGGTGCATATTTGTACTTACGCGGCGTATCTGGAGATACGTCGGCGTAAGTGCTTTGTGAATCCGGGCCTTTATGGTTACATAACCTATCACATTGCTATAATCTTTTTATATGGACTATAAACTTGAAGGACTTATGAATAAGTTGAACCAATCATTTGAGTTTCCATTATTTTTTATGGGTAAATTTGCTTTGATATACAAGTGCTTTGAATCACAAGCATGTTTCTGGAATGAATTATGCTTGCAATTCAAGGTTTTACTGTATATTATTACTGGCAACCTCAGGTAAGTAGTCAATTTTTACCACCCCTCCTACAGTATCTAACCTAAACTACTAAGAGCATTTACTATTACACTTACCTACTGGTGGCTCTTGGAAATCTCTGGCTCTGCTCTGCACTGTGGTTCTTTTCAGCATTTGTTTGCAGGAAGTGCTATAGGCACAGGCAGCTATTCAGTAGGAATCGGATAAGTATAATCAGGGATGTATTTAGCAATCTGTCTTAAAAAGAAGAGGGAGAGTAGGTAAGACCAGGTTACACAAAATGGTTTGCATTTATCACAAAAATATTCTTGCAAGATTGTTTTAAGGAGGTCTGTCTTCTGGCTCTGTCTAGAAACAAACACTACAGTATGTCATAGAAATGATCACTCCCAGTGATATTAGTCATAGAGCACAAACATAGAGCGTAAATTTAACCAGAAAGGAAAAAGACAACAAAGAACAAATGTTCGGATGTAAAGGTCAAGTGATATGGGGGGGGGGGGGGGGGGGGGGGGGCTGGTGTTTGGTGACAATTTAGGTTAGTGGCATGTAGTCACACTTCACAATTTTAGCTTTTTTGCAGTGACCAAATCTACCAACACTTTAAAATCTATAAATCTAAATGCTCAGCTCTTGTATTTCTCGCTGCATTTTTGGCTAAAATCATGGTTTTAGTCAATACGTTGTTATAAAGAGCTTAAAGGGGTGTTTCAGCCAAAATGTATGTTTATTAAAGTCAGCAGCTACAAAAAGTGTAGCTGCTGTCTTTTATTAAACATACACTTACCTGCTCCAGTGTTCCAGCGACGCGCCGGGCCGGGGCTCCGCTCCTCTCCCCCCCTCCCCGGCCGGCGTCTTCATTCTAACTGTGGGCACCCGGTGCACCGTCATACTCCGCTCCCCATCACAGACTGCTGCGGAAGTGCTGTGGCGACAAACTGCGCATGCGCGATGCGTTCCAATGCATTTACAACAGTGCACACCAGCGAAACCTCGTTCGGCATCCAGGCTCTTTCCTTAACATCCCCGTGGATTGGAGGATGTTTAAAAAAGAGCCAGGAGGCCGAGCGAGCGCAGCGAGCCGTCCGAGCGAAGCGAGGACGTGAGGCCGACTGGCTACTTACCTCTAAGTCCACGTCGCCAAGAATGACAGCTTCGCTGGTGTGCACTGTCGTAAATCCATTGGAACGCATCACAATTGCGTTTGGAACGCATCGCGAATGCGCAGTTGGCCGCTACGTCACTACCGTAGCATTGTGTGATGGGGAGCCGAATATGACGCGTCACCGGCCGTGACAGCTTTCGGCTTCGCCTAGGACAGGCTATCGCCTAGGATCTGTCACGTGTCCTAGGCGATAGCCTATAGGGAGGGGCTGCTCTAGGCGATTAAGCTTAATCGCCTAACCAGCCCCTCGGCGGAAGAAGGAAGTGGGACAGGAAGTCCCACTCCTCATGACAAATTACATGCCAAATGTGGCACGTAAGGGGGTGAGGAGTGGGATAAGCGGAAGTTCCATTTTTGGGTGGAACTCCGCTTTAATTAAAGAACTCCTTGTAGTTTAAATTGTGAGGGAGATAAGTTTAAGGTGCATGTTACATTTTTAATTATAGATGCTGTAAAATTTATACCCCCTGCTCTCCACCTCCATGAGAGTGTCTTATCCATTCTATTCTTTGTATTCTTTTACTTCTATTCTCAGTTCCTGTGCAGTATTGGACCAGCAAGCCAGGAACATTTTTTGAGGCTCAGTTTACTTGAAACAAGTTATAATGTTGGTAATTTTAGGAAATTTAAAACAGACACTAATTAAGTAGTGCCTAACTTTCTTCTGGGCTGTTTCAGAACTTTATTAAAGGACTGAGATTTCATGGTGACAGATACAATGCACATGTCATTTATTCCTAACTATGGTAAAGTGCTATTATGTTGACTGGAATCCTGCTGTTTTGCTAATGTGATGCTTCAAATGACTATGACGTATAATGCTAACTGTTTTGAAAACCAATAACAAAACGATTGAAAAGAAAAAATGCCACAGGTCACAGTGACCTAAAATGTTGCAGGCAGCAGGAGCACAGGGACTTATTAATTAAATATCAGATCGTTTAGTTTTTTTTAAAGGTAAAGATAAATTAAAGGATCACTAAAGGATTTTCTTTTTTTTTTAGCTAAATAGCTTCCTTTACCTTACTGCCGTCCTGGTTTCATGTCCTCATTGTTAGTTTTTGCTTTGAAGTTGCTGTAATTCTGCTCTCATCTCCACACTTCCTCCTTGTCTGGCTCCTTATGAAAACTCTCATTACAGCTTTTCACTGTGGTCCAAGCTGTCATTACTGTGTGTCTATAACTCCTCAGAACCAATCAGATTCATTTTAAAAACAAAACACTGCCCTGGATTTGTTTGTTTTTGTTCTGTGTGTCTCTCTACTTCACAGAAACATGAAACCAGTTTAAAATTGAAACTAAACTGCAGGTACATTATATGATTGTTTTTTATCTATTTTTAATCATTTTTAAAAGGAATCCGTTAACATTTATGTCTCTATACCCTGTAAACAGTCATTTCAGCAAACATTTTTTTTCCTTTAGTGACCCTCTAAGGAGCAGTGACCTCACAAACTGCCTAGTCATTTTGATTGGTATGTTGAACACAAGCATTTGTACAGTTGTACTTGTTCACCAATGTACAAAAGTACAACCCTCTCCTTTGAAGGAAAGTCTAGAAAAGCCTGTTAGACCATACATATATATTATGTGGCTTTCTGCAGTGGGTCATGTGCCCTTAGGTATCACATCAGGAAAGACAGGTTAGCTTAATGGAGTTATGCATTGTTACTGTGCAATTTAGAAATGGAGCTTGGATGCTTTGAGGTGGATTTACCAAAACTGAAGCATGCAAAATCTGGTGCATAAACATCAATCAATTTCCAGTTTTTCTTTTTGTCAAAGCCTAATTGAACAAGCTGAAGTTAGAAGCTGTTTGGCTGCCATGCACAGCTGCCCCAGAATTGTCACTCTTCAGTTTTAGTAAATAAAGCCCCATTTATTCATAGTGCAGAAAGTGCTAGAAAATTGCCCTTGTACTCATGCTTAGTGAATGATGACAGCAATTAGTCTCTTCTAACATGGCAACAGTCTTCTGTGAATTGAAAGCAGTCTTCAGCAGTCTCCTACAATGTGGCATCGGTTTCTAATATGAAAGTCTCTTTTACAATGTATGTCTATGTAATCCGACAGAATCTTGAAAATTTACAGCTATTTGCACTATTGAAACACTATTAAACACTATTGAAACATGGGAGACTTATGTAAAAACACAGGTCTCCTATCACATGGTAACCCTCTTGTAACATGGAAGCCTACCAAGGCTTCTGAGCTATGGGCGCAAACCAGGAATAAGTAATTTGATATAAGTATGATTGAGTTCTACAGCAATCGACGCACGTAGGTGGCAAATTTAGTTTGGCTTCTTTTGTAATCGGGGAAACAGTAATTATTTAGTCTAGCCTGTTCAGGGTCTCACAGGCTGGGAGTTTCATTGCTTCCCCTGCCTCTGGAAGAAGCTTCTAGAGCTTAAAGCAGGAGATTTAAATCGCCCAGCCGGAATATTTATCAGGTTCCAGCCAATCTCTGGAGGTGAAGTTTCCAAAAGGAGGCTGGAGTGTATATAAATAGCCTGAGACACTGGAGAGCAGGGTTCCTTATCCCTAGAAGGGTTCCAGAAGTGCAGGGGATGCGGCCTCCCAGCAGCCCATGGACTGAACAATTGCTGAAGAAGACTATAAAGGTGCTAGGATCCAAGATGCAAGTGGACTTTTGCTCATAGCTGACTGTAGAACCACATCACAAGGGTTCCAGTCCTGAGAGACGCCACTTCAATCACTGGGTTGTGTCTAGAGGAAGCTGGAAGTAGGCAGCTGTCCTTTGGACTTGTGAGTATTGACTTTAAGCTGATTTCTGAGACTGTGTGATGCACTCTGAACTGGGTATCGATAGTTGCACACTATCCATGGTAACCAGATGTCCAACATTTGCCACTGTCTTCAGCCTCTGGGCCTTAGGCTGTTCTCAACCAGTACCACTAATGTTAAGAAAGACTATCCTCTAAACACTACTGCTTCTGAATGTTTTGACATATCCCATGCCAATTTCCTCCCCTTTGAAATTCTGCAAGTAATAATCTTTAAAAATACATCCCCTAGACCATGGGTCTTCAAACTACGGCCCTCCAGTTGTTCAGGAACTACAATTCCCATCATGCCTAGTCATGTCTGTGAATGTCAGAGTTGTACAATGCCTCATGGGATGTGTAGTTCCACAACAGCTGGAGGGCCGTAGTTTGAGGATCCCTGCCCTAGACTGTTTATTGGAGCCAGTGTAAATGGACTGTTGCTGGAGTGGATGGGCAGCCTGTGTTTTTATTGAGGAAGAACCAGTTAAATCAGTGGCCCCTTTAGGGGTTGCACTACACTAGCCTTGATACCTATGGATGTTTGTAGATGTGTATGTAGAACCCTCATAGATAGGTTGTTATAAAAGGTAGGTAAATATAGTCTTTGTTTGCTCATCTGTAATCAGTGGAGCAGTTTGTGACTGTTTTGGGCTGTTCTAGGCTTCGCTGGGTTATGGTCGACTGCTTCCCCCTGCCTTATGGAGGATTCTGAAATGTAGTGGGTTGAAAGAGGCAAATCAACAATTATAATTATATTGTCTCAATCAATCCCTGGGGGTGGGGTGTTCAGTAGAAGGCTGGGAAACAAATAGTCTGGGTCTTGAGGTAGCCCTGTTCTTGTCCAGATAGAGAAGTTCCCAGCCTAAAGGGCTGCTGTTCCTCTGGGCAGCTCAGCTGTAGTTCTATATATGCTTGTCAAGATCCCAGTTATGCTAGTGCTGGGGGGCCTATCTTGCTGAAAACATTCTGGAACTGATTAAGAGATTTCACTGAGGATCTGGTCTGGAGAGTTCACAGAATTGTCTGCCTGATATTGGAAAGAGGCATCCAAGTATCCATTGACATTGGTACGGACCAGAGTGTAGGATCCTAATACGGGTTTGCTGCTACATATCCCATCATGCTCGGATCCATTTGGCATTAGTGCCAGAGCTTTCTTAAATTGGGACATTTCTTATGGTATCTCAGGGTTGCTCATTTCCTTAGTTGCTTTTAGAAAGACTGAATTAGAAAGCTAATTGCTTTCCAATGTTGCTCCCTGCACCCTATCCAAGTTTAATTTTGCAATATAGCATAAAAAAAGCATGTAAGGGATAGGGTGATGGGGTGGTTGTCACGTCCTCCATGTTTCCCTCCTCGTTGGGTGCCAAGCAAGGGTCAAATGAGAGGCCTACTCAGGGGGGGGGGTTCTTCTGGGCTATGCTAGGCACTTTATATAAGGTTACTACCTTACAAACAGCGTATTACCGCGACCTCACTCCCAGCGATGGTATGGGGTCCCGCTGCTCACCTAGTATGGACTTCCTGCTTGCACTTCACTTAACTCTTTTTCCTCCATACCTGTGCACAGACTGAGGGTCTCAGAGGTGCAGATCTGCTATGGGAGATGGATCGCTGCTGAAGGAGTTCCGACAACATCTCCCTTGCTGAAAGAGGCTATCCCACCTGCCACATGTACACGCTAAACGACAGGCTGCTAGAGAAACCTTTGTTACCCTTGGTACCCCCTTGTAGCTTCACACTGTATTAACTCTTGTACCGCTGATGTTTTCATATCCCAATGTGCTTAGTGAAGTGAAGATTATGGCCCGGATTCACATACATCAGCACATATCTATGCCGCCGTAGCGTATCTAATATACGCTACGCCGACGCAGCGCAGAGAGGCAAGCACAGTATTCACAAAGCACTTGCTAACATTTGCTCCCACATCTACGCTGGGTTTTGAAAGCGTAAGTCGTCGTAAGTGGAAGTGGGTGTGAGCAATGCAAATGAGGCGTGACCCCATGCAAATGATGGGCCGAGTGCCAGACAAGTACTTAAAATGAACGGCGCATGCCATACCTTTGCATGAGTTGCATGAGTTGTGCCTCATATATGGGGAATAACTTTACGCCGGACGTGCGACTTACGCAAACTGCGTATATTATGCGCAGAGCGCAAGTACATTCGTGAATCGACGTATCTCCCTCATTTCCATATTTAAATAGGAAAGCAATGGGAGCGCCAGATGCGTCCAGCGTAACTATGCGCCCACGATATGCCGGCGTAGGCAAGTTACGTCGGTGGACTGAAGCCGGTTTTTAGGCGTATCTTAGTTCTGTGGGCACGGCACACAGATATGACGGTGTATATTTACACTTACGCGGTGTATCTCGAGATACGTCGGCGTAAGTGCTTTGTGAATCCGGGCCAATGTGTGTTGGTTACTTACATTGCACCCCTGTAAATAACTTAAGACCAGACAGAGCAAAGTTTCAAACATTTTACTTGAAGAATAAATCAAAATGATGATAATGACAGACAACAGTTCAAAGAAAGCAATTAATCCCTTAACATCCCTCGTCCTTACCTCAGGCTTGTGGCTGCCCCAGCATACCTGCATAGGAAAGAGTGCATTCTTGGAAAAGTTCACGGATGATATTTTAAAGAAGGACTGAAAACCCCAGGGATCCTCCTGGACAGTGGAAACTTAATCTTCGGGACATAACTGGGACTCCGGCAGAACAGCAGCAAGAATCCCCTAGGCCCCCTGGGCTCAAACCCGCTCTTCCTTTTATATCACACAGAACCAGTAGGTTGGACTCCTGCAAAGCCCACCAAAAAAAAAAACAGGAACTTAATTAACTTCTACCTTCCTGGCTGGGGCAACGTTAACCATTACCTGCCTACAAGCACCCTAGACTGTTCATTAAACCAGAAAGAGTGACTGTTGCTGTGTGCCTTGCTGCCGCTAAACCAACTGGGGAGATGTACCTGGGAAAAATCAGCGGGGCCTTTGGGAGGTGACTGCTCTGTATGTATAAAAATGTATGGATGTGCAGGTTAATAAAGTTTGTCACTATATATCCTTTTAATTAAGGGATCCATCAATATAAAGTAAGCTTAAAGCAGAACTCAAGCTTTTCCTCCCCAAAACAACAGATGCATTGTGCATGTAAATAAATCACAACCCCATTGTCACTTCACTATCTGTATCTTACCTACTTTAACTGTAAAAGGCATGTTTATCTGTCTGTGATGTCACTCCTTCTCCTGTTTCAACGTTCTCTGACCTCCTGTTTCCTTTCGTCCATACTACATATGCCAAATTGCTCTGAGCCTCTGAAGTTTCAGGAATGTTTCAGGCTCTGGGAGGGTGTAATCCGTGAGGTGGGATTTGGGAGGTTTGGGCTCACCCACCATCAGAGTTGTGAAAGAAGTTACATCATTTGCACAGTCTAACAGACTACAGAGGGTGTGTTTTGGGCTAGAGATGTAGCAGAAAGTGGCTGTAAAGCCCTCAGCCTACATCCAGACTATACAGAGTGACACAAAGCCTCAACTAAACCCAGAATATCAGAGGAATTGCAGACATCAGAGCAACATGGTACAGAGATATGGTCTATGTTGGGATTCATCATTCCATTCAGTTCTAGTGAAAAGAAAGTTGGAGTTCAGCTTTAAAATGTATTTGGTGGTCAACTGCTTGACAAATCCTAAAAAATTTTTTAACCAAGGCCTTAAGTAATTGTCAAAAGTTACACCAAGGCTTCACCTGACTTATATGTCATTTGAAACAATAATACTAATGCAAGGGGTGACACTGAATATAAAAGTTATGCACTTTAGTTACACCATATGCAGTATGTGCTATTAGCATATTAAGTACATCGGAGCTTTTTTTCTCAGAAAATAGGTGCAGGAACTCAACCACAACCCCATTCAGATTTCACAAACAGTAGAAGGGTCTTAAAGGTGCATTAAATACCAAGATTGCATTACATACAGAGTGCAGAGTTCAGGGGGGTTACATACAGAGTGCAGAGCTGTCACTTGTAAACACAGAAACCAGACTTCTGTGTTTACAAGTGATTGTGGTAAGCAGGCACCAAAGGGTCTGAGCCAGAGGTGGTGGAACCAAGTTCCCCCAAGATCCCCCTGAAAAAAAGCCCTGAAGTACATATTGTAGAAAATTTGTTTAACATTAGAATTGGTTTGGAATATAAAGCCTACAAAGCCTCATCAAGGTGCATGAACATTTTGACTTTGTACCTTAGAACATTGTGAGATTTGCCTTTGTTTTAGGGCAAACATTTGTGATTATTGTTGTTGATGTATTGTTTTCCTTTATTCCTTATCCTTCAGGAATGTCGCTTGCTGAAGGAAGGCTCGGTTTTGCTGGCTGACAATGTTGTTTATCCAGGGATTCCAGACTTTCTTGAACACGTCAGAACCTGTGGCCGCTATAACTGCACTAATTACCCCTCACATGCACAGTATATGAATGTAGATGATGCTTTAGAGAAAGCTGTGTTTAGAGGTTACTTATAATTTCTCAGATGGGCACTGTGTTGCTAATTCAATGTTATAAAGAGAGGGGAGAAATACGTTTTGTTATTATTTTTATTAAATGGACATTTGTTTAATAAAAAGTGTAATTTTGTTAGCAAAATTAAAATCCGTCCTTGCCCATGACTACTCATTTTCTTCCCACAAACCTCTCAATCATCACATTTTCATCAGGACTGACCAGGTGATAAGGTCCCATAAAGAAAATGTTTTTCAAAAGGTATGATTTAATCAAATATAGCCAAATAAGGTGCACAGATGTGTTCAGAACAGAGCTTTTATATTTCCCTTTTTAAATTTGAAGGCTTGGGGTCTATTATGGAATCTGTTTGATACACATTGTTATCTAAGTAGAAAATAGGATTATGATTGTGAGATAATCCCCCAAAAGTGACACTTTCAGAATATAATGTCCTGGTGGAGGGATTCCTCTATCTAGCATGTTTGTGTGGATGAAGGAATCTGCTAGTTTTTTCTGTTCAGCCCGCAGGTTGTATGGGTTAGCTTTGAGGTGTACAAACCGGAAATACTTATGAACACACATGTGGAATTATATACATAACAAAAAAGTGTAAAACAACTGAAAATATGTCATATTCTAGGTTCTTCAACGTAGCCACCTTTTGCTTTGATTACTGCTTTGCACACTCTTGGCATTCTCTTGATGAGCTTCAAGAGGTAGTCACCTGAAATGGTCTTCCAACAGTCTCCTTCTTGGTCAAATAGCCCTTACACATTTTGGAGGTGTGTTTGGGGTCATTGTCCTGTTGAAAAATAAATGATGGTCCAACTAAACGCAAACCAGATGGAATAGCATGCCGCTGCAAAATGCTGTGGTAGCCATGCTGGTTCAGTATGCCTTCAATTTTGAATAAATCCCCAACAGTGTCACCAGCAAAGCACCCCCACACCATCACACCTCCTCCTCCATGCTTCACGGTGGGAACCAGGCATGTAGAGTCCATCCGTTCACCTTTTCTGTGTCGCACAGACACGGTGGTTGGAACCAAAGATCTCAAATTTGGACTCATCAGACCAAAGCACAGATTTGCATTGGTCTAATGTCCATTCCTTGTGTTCTTTAGCCCAAACAAGTCTCTTCTGCTTGTTGCCTTTCTTTAGCAGTGGTTTCCTAGCAGATATTCTACCATGAAGGCCTGATTCACACAGTCTCCTCTTAACAGTTGTTCTAGAGATGTGTCTGCTGCAAAAGGTGGCTACTTTGAAGAACCTAGAATATGACATATATTTTCAGTTGTTTCACACTTTTTTGTTATGTGTATAATTCCACATGTGTTAATTCATAGTTTTGATGCCTTCAGTGTTACTCTACAATTTTCATAGTCATGAAAATAAAGAAAACTCTTGGAATGAGAAGGTGTGTCCAAACTTTTGGTCGGTACTGTATATATATATTTTTTTCATCTTTACATTGTTGCTTTAATTATTTATTTATTTATGTTATCACCTTATTTACTGTCACAAGGAATCTAAACTTCCCTAGTTACAGCAATAGCCACATGACAGGTACTTTTATGGAGGGATCTGCGGTCCATAAGATCAGGATCAGCGTTTTTTAATGCTTTCGATTTTTTTAAACTGGCACCTTTAAGACTCCAGTAATCCGGAAGTGATGTCATGATGTTGTTTCCGGGTCACTATAGCCGAGACCCAATCAAAGCCAATCTTCGGGTCTCCGGCCAGCTCAGATCTCCCAGTGGGACAGAAGAGTCTGGGCAATTGAGCGGCTACTTAGGTGCATCGGTTGTTATTGCAAGAGAGCTGACCATCAGCTCTAAAAAATGGTACCGGGGTATGGGGCTGATTTCTAACAGCAGCCTGTATACAGTATGTGTGAATATTTCTCTGGAACTATATCTTTATTGAACCTCCATTCATTGATTGAGTGTATAAACTCAGCTTCCTTCCAGGGCTTTTCTATATATCACAAACCTGCTATCTGATGGGTCCTCACAAAGGTATTTTTCTACTGTAGCTTCTTCACTACTTCTGCAGTATATTGCCAAACATACTCTGCTTTTTACCACTTGCCTACTGTGCACCTACACCCCCTTCCTGCCCAGACGAAATTTAAGCTTCCGGCACTGCGTCGCTTTAACTGACAATTGCGCGGTCGTACGACGTGGCTCCCAAACAAAATTGGCGTCCTTTTTTTCCCACAAATAGAGCATTCTTTTGGTGGTATTTGATTACCTTTGCGGTTTTTATTTTTTGTGCTATAAACAAAAATAGAGCGTCAATTTTGAAAAAAAAAAATAACTTTTTGCTATAATAAATATCCCCAAAAATATATAAAAAAAATAATTTTTTTCCTCAGTTTAGGCCGATACGTATTCTTCTACATATTTTTGGTAAAAAAAAAATGCAATAAGCGTTTATCGATTGGTTTGCGCAAAATTTATAGTGTTTACAAAATAGGGGATAGTTTATGGCATTTTTATTTTTTTACTATTAATGGCGGCGATCTGCGATTTTTTTATTGGGACTGCAACGTTATGGCGGACACTTTGGACACTTTTGTGACATTTTTGGGACCATTTACATTTATACAGTGAACAATGCTATAAATATGCATTGATTATTGTATAAATGTGACTGGCAGTGAAGGGGTTGACCACTAGGGGGCGGGGAAGGGGTTAAATGTGTGTCCTATTATTGTTCTAACTGTAGGGGGAGGGGGGGTGACTGGGGGAGGTGACTGATTGTGTCCCTATGTACAAGGGACACAGCATCGGTCTCCTCTCTCCCTGACAGGACGTGGAGCTCTGTATTTACACACAAAGCTCCACGTCCCAGCTAGTTACTGGGCAATCGCGTGTGCCCGGCGGCGATCGTTGCTGCCGGGGACTCGCATCGGGATCCCAGCAGAGCGGCGCGTGCGCGCGCGCCCGCCCGCGGCTTTAAAAAGACAGCACGTCATATGACGTGCTGTCAGAACAATGGAGTCCTCCGCCCGCCGTCATTTGACGGTAGGCGGTGGACAAGTGGTTAAGAAACTTAGGGAGGAAATAGAAGGATAGACCATTGAGAAGTTGGTAAACACTAAACTGGGGTAAAACAAACAAAACAAATGGACACCTTATCTTTTCATACTATACATGCTGGTACTGGACTCTATATATCACAATCTAATATGATGTCATTTCTGAGCTCCTGTAGGTATGTATCTATTTTAAAATCTGATGCTTCTCCCACTTCCATAAAACTAAACACATACAACTCAGTATAATATAAATATAAGTCAAAATTATCATGCTTTGTACTACAATTAAACATAATATATATTGTATGTATTAACCTTTGTTCATTGATTGAATGTATGAATTCAGCTTCCTCGCGGAGAACTTTGATATATTTTACAAACCTGGCATCTGATGGGTCCTCACAGAGGTATTTTTCTAGCTCCTTCATTAGTTCTGCAGTTTATTGCCAATCTAATATGTCATGGTGTTCAATAGTGATCTCTGCCTTTTGAGAAATGTATGCAGGGAATAGGAGGTTAGAACAGAGAGAAATTAAATGACACTAATGCCGCGTTTATCGCGTTGTGATTATTTTTTTTTTAATGTCATTAAAAACAACTGTGTGTGGGCTCCAGAGCATTTTTCGTGACGTTAAAAATGGGCATTACAAATTTGGAACATGTTTTAAATTTTAGCGTCGTTTTTAACGTTGTCGTTTTTAACGTTGTCGTTTTTAACGTTGTCGTTTTTAACGTCGTAAAAAATAGTCGTGTGTGAGCTTTAACGATGTGAAAATAACGCACATGTTCAGAAGCAAGTCATGAGACAGGAGCGCTTGTCCTGGTAAAACTAGCATTCATAATGGAGATAGCACATTCATCACGCTGTAACAGACTGAAAAGCGCAAATCGTCTCTCACCAAAGTTTTACTGACACAAAATCAGCAAAAACAGCCCCAAGGGTGGCGCCATCCAAATGGTACTTCCCGTTTATAGTGCCATCGTACGTGTTGTACGTCACCACACTTTGCTAGAGCCTTTTTTTTTCCACGATCATGTGTAGGCAAGGCCGGCTTAACAATAATCTAGCTCCTTCATTTGTTCTGCAGTATATTGCCAATTTAATATGTCCTGGTGTTCAATAGTGGTATCTGCCTTTTGATAAACGTATGCAGGGAATAGGAAGATAGACCAGAGAGTGGTTAGAAAACACAAAACTATAATAATAATAAAAAAAAAAAGAATGGACACTTTGGCCCTGATTCAGAAAGCACTTACGCCGACGTATATACAGATACGCCGCGTAAGTGCACGGATGCACCGTCGTATCAATGCGCCTAAGTCTGAAAGCAAGATACGCCTGAAATTTGGCTTCATACGACCGACGTAAGTGTCCTACCCCGTCGTATCTTGGGCGCATATTTACGCTGGCCGCAAGGGGCGCTTCCATTGATTTACGCGTTGAATAGGTAAATGACCGAGATACGCCGATTCACGAACGTACTTGTGCCCGTCGCTGTAATATACGCCATTTACGTAAGGCGTACGTCTGCCGTAAAGTTATTCCACCTAAAGGTGGCGCAACCCATGCAAAGGTATGGACGTCGGAACAGCCGTCATATTTTACGTCGTTTACATTGTACTACGTGAATAGGGCTATGCGTAGGTTATGTTCACGTCGTAGGCAGTGTATTGACGTATCTTAGGTAGCTATTTCAATGTAACTGTGAGCATGTGCACTGAGATCCGTCCAAGAGTCGACGCATGCGCAGTTTGTTTTTTGAAGCTCAGCCCATCATTTGCATAGGGTCACGCTTCATTACAATATATCACGCCCACTTCCAGTCCACTTCCACTACTTTGACTTAAGTCGGCTTACGCCGACAACTATACGATACGCCGGCAACGTTGAGCGCATATTCTTTGTGAATAGCATGCTTGCCTCTCAACGTTGCGGCGGCGTAGCGTAAAAAGACGATACGCTACGCCGGGATAAAGATACACCGATCTACCTGAATCCGGGCCTACATCTTTACATGCTCTACCTGCTGGTACTGTACTTTTCCTCTCAATACCAGAATCTAACGTGATGGCATTCAGGAACTCCTGTAGCAGTAGCTGATCTTTTGTTTTAAAATCTGATGCTTCTCTCACTTCTACTTCCTTAAAACTAAACACATACAACTCTATGAATATGTGAAATTGGGGAAAATTAACAGTAAACAACCCTCTTTGCTTCCCTTCTTCCCTACCATTTTCTTATTTGTCTACCTTTTTCTTGGATTTGGTGCAAAAACCTTTCCCTCCCTAGCCCTACCCCATCCTCTACTCTAAATCCAGTGGTGGAAACTGATAAATCTGTTTTATTTTTGCAATTGTTACAGTATAAAATTACTATGTATTTCTTCCCTGGAACATTAATCTTGAAAAGTGTAGACCCAAAAATGAAGCTAGCCAATTTCTAAAACGACTTCAATGAAAAGGAACTTATTTTTATCAATGAGTTTAAAAACTTCATATTTGCTAATTCTGGTCGTCTCCCATTCCATGACTGTAAACCAAGAAGCTTCCTCCATCTTTATCCCAGGGTTACTGTGTCAGTTATTTAATAAAAATATGAATACTAAAAGAACAACCTTTCATTTGGTTTGTGCATACTTCCACTGTGTACATCAGGGGTACTCAACCTTTTGAAGAGCAAAGTGTGTGAAAAAGTGCAGCGCCAAAGAAATGGGGTATGCTATGGTTAAGCAGTCCCTATGTAGTGAAATCGATGTGATTCCAGGGGGCACCTGGATGTCACATCTATCCACGGTGTATACAAATATTAGTGAAGTGAATATAGGGATACCAGTGGTTCTCACCAGGTGGACCTGAATGTCACTTCCAGTCCTTGGTGTGTGCAAAAGTAAAAAGTAACAATGTCAATTATCAAAACAACATGTTAAATTAAGAGAATAAATATGTGAATCCAAAGTGAAAACAGTTGAGTGTTTCACATATAAGGAAGGTGTATAGTCCCGTTCAAACATGTAGGAGTAATCCTTAAATCTTCATGGAAGCATAATAAACGCTATCCCATCTGTCAGAAAATGGCTCATCTTCAGATAAACGATCCTTAACATAAGAGTAGATTAAATACGCTTACCGGCTACAGTAGACCCGCAACTCACCATACAATGGGGGGGACCTCAGAGCTTGTGTGGGCCAACTGCCCTACCAGGTCACCTTCTCAGACAACCTTGACGAAACTCCAGACAGGATCGTTAAGAAGAGGCCAAGAGGGATCTTCAATGGTGTTGTTTATCTTGTGGTGAGGAATGTTCTTAAAGGATCCGATCAGAGGTAAAAAGAAGGGAAAAACACCTCCTCATAGCGTAAAAAAGTTTAATTTAAAATCCAAAAGATACACTTAAAATTCCAAACAGAAATCCAAATAGCCACACATGGAAATTCTCCAAATGGATAAGGAATAATAAAAAAATATTATGACCCAATCACAGCAAAAAAAGTCCACTTCAAAGAAAGGTATGTAATGAGTCCAGGGCGCAGTGAAAATGGATATGGTCCAATAACCCGACCGGTTTCGTCTTCACAGACATCAACAGGGGTGTATTTCTGAGCCAATGCATTCCCCTGCGCTTTAAATAATCCCCCCAATTACCCCATGAGACCTCGTTCTCCTACGCCGTGAAAATACTTCCGGCGTGCGTTCCAGATGACATCACTTCCGGTCTACGTGTGCTCCAGGCGCCAGGAAGTGACACGTTCATAATTGGCTCCAATAGGCCCGACCAATTCCTCAATGCAAACATCTCCCTCAATCCTTGTTCTCCTCTAGGTGAATAGGAGGAGGCAGGGATGGAAAGCACGGCCCTACGTCCTACTGCCACGTCAGTAGAGGGAGGTGCGCATCGCCGTCATGCGTGAACGCATCCCGTCGTGAGCGCGACAGTGTAGCAAAGGGAGACGAACGCTGCACAAGACACATCACTGATTTACGTCTCAAACGCAACCTGAATGCACGGTGACGTAATGCGCTCCATCTGGTGCGATCCATTGGGTTCATAGACCTTAAAGGGCCAGGGGCTTAAAGTAAATACAAAAAAGAGAAAAAGGGCATTATATACACAAAAAAAGCAGATATTAGTCAATGCCCATATATGTATGAAGCCTCATAACGCAGAGAAATATGGCTAGAAAGTCTATCTATCTGCAAGCACTCATAGGCTGTGGAAATAAATAAATAATAAAAAATTATCAATTTAAATAAATGAGAGCGGTCTCATAAGGATATTGGGGTCTAAACAGAGCAATCATATCTGTCGGAAATATGCAAATTAGACAAAAAAGAAAAAGAAAAATCTCTTTTTAATAAAGAAAAAAATTCCCAGGGTTTCTTGTAGATGATTGGTTAAAGTATGCATGTAATTAAGATTAATTGATGAAGGAATTAACATCCTATTCAACATTGAGGCCATAAGGCACATAACGTTTTAATTGGTATATCCAGAAAACCTCTAGTCTGGATACACCCCGAACACTAGGTTCCCCTCTCCAGTGGGGGACAAAGTGGTCGATAATTTGAAAGGTGGTCCCTTCAGCCTGTTTGTTATGTTGTTCCAAGTAATGTCTAGGAACTGTATGTTTGGCATAGCCCTTTTTAATTTTGGCAATGTGTTCACCTACCATTGTGGAAATACTCCTAATGGTACGACCCACGTACTGTTTCACACAAGGGCAGGTGATGAGATAGACAATATGTTTAGTAGCACATGTGAAAAAGTGCTTCATGGGAAATTCCAGTCCTGTGACTGTGGATCTGAAGTTTGTCGTTTTTCTTCTGTTGCTATTGTGTAAACACACCTTACATCTCCTACAGGGATAATATCCCTTTGAGAGAGGGAAGAAGGAAGGTTTGACCGGGGGATCTGGTATGTTTGGTGCGATTTGATTTTTGAGGGGCATCGCTCCTCTGTAGATCACACCAGCTTCTGTGGGGAGGGATGGTCCTAATAGAACATAATTTTTCAAAATCTTCCAGTGTTTCCGGATGATATTTTTAATTTGTTTATGTTGGGTTGAACAGGTCGTGAAGAAGGAATTTTTAAATCTATTAACTTGGGCTCTTCTGGTTCGCTCCGTGGTTAGTATTGACCTATCCATAGTCGAGATTTTCTCGATTTCCTCATCAATTGTGTCACCCAAATAGCCCTTTTCGACGAATCTTGTTCTAAGGGTCTGTGCCTGAACCTGAAAATCTTTAGATTAGAGCAGTTCCGTCTGATTCCCAGTAGTTGGCTACGGGGCACCGAACCCAACCACGACGGATGGTGACAGCTGTCGACCGGAATGAACCCGTTACGGTCCGTGCTCCTAAAGTAGGTTCTGGTCTTCAAAAAATTATCTTGTACAAAAATTTCCAAGTCCAAAAAATGTATACTGGAAAAACTAGCCTCGTAGGAAAGACTAATCCCAACTTGATTGTGGTTGAGACATGAATTCATCCAGTGTCCGTCGATCCCCTCTCCATAGGAGGAGGATGTCGTCTATGTAACGAGCCCAGAGAACAATCTCCAGGTCGCTCAAGGGGATAGACGACATCCTCCTCCCACTTGGCCATGAAAATGTTGGCCAGACTGGGGGAAAACTTAGCCCCCATGGCCACACCCTTCTGTTGTAGATAGAAATCGCCACCGTACCAGAAATAATTATGGGAGGTGGCGAACCTTAGGAGGTCCATTATGAGCATTTTCTGTACATTGGGGAGGTCCACAGCTCTGTCCAGGAAGCACTCAACGACTTGGAATCCTAGATGATGAGCTATGCTAGTGTACAAAGATGCCACATCAGCTGTGACCAGTAGAATATCTTCCGTATATATCACTTCCTGCAATTTGGCAATGGTATGCCGTGTATTTTTCAAGTAGGAGGGAATACTTCTAACAATAGGCTGGAGATGAAAGTCTATGTACTTCCCTAGCCGGGAAGTAACCAAATTGACTCTGCTGATGATAGGTCGTCCGGGAGGGCAAGTACTATTCTTGTGTATTTTCGGTAAATAATACATCGCAGGGATGCGCGGAACCTTAGGAACAAGGTAACAGCGTTCTTTTTTATCAAGTATTCCTCTCCTACCCCCAGTATCAATAAGTTTCTTTAAAGAAGTCTTAAATTTAGAAGTGGGGTTTGAAGGTAGTTTGATGTAAGTGGAACTGTCCCCCAATTTTTTTTGGACATTTCTTCATTGTAGGCTGATTTATCCGCAGGCCGGATCACCAGATCCTTCCTTTCACCCAAAGTTTTCAAACCGATTTTGATGTTTGGATCAGAATGGGTCCTTTTCAAAGGGAGTTTTATCAAGGTCTTTTAGGACCAAATCCCTAAAAACTTTGATATTGGATGCCATTGGGCAAGGAGGATTGAAGAGGGATGGATTTGAAAGGCCTGTGTGTACAATTTGAGTGGAAATTTCCGGAAGATTGGGCCTACAAGGATTAGAGAGAAAATATTTCCACAGTCTATGAGTGCTTGCAGATAGATAGGCTTTTTAGCCATATTTCTCTGCATTATGAGGCTTTATACATATATGGGCATTGACTAATATCTGCTTTTTTTGTGTATATGATTCCCCTTTTCTCTTTTTTGTATTTACTTTAAGCCCCTGGCCCTTTAAGGTCTACGAACCCAATGGATCGCACCAGATGGAGCGCATTACATCACCGTGCACTCACGTTGCGTTTGAGACGTAAATCAGTGATGTGTCGTGTGCAGCGTTCGTCTCCCTTTGCTACACTGTCGCGCTCATGACGGGATGCGTTCGCGCATAATGGCAATGCGCACCTCCCTCTACTGACGTGGCGGTAGGACGTAGGGCCGTGCTTTTCATCCCTGCCTCCTCCTATTCACCTAGAGGAGAGCGAAGATTGGAAAGATGTTTGCATTGAGGAATTGGTCGAGCCTATTGGAGCCAATTCCAAACGTGTCACTTCCTGGCGCCTGGAGCGCACGTAGACCGGAAGTGATGTCATCTGGAACGCACGCCGGAAGTATTCACGACGTAGGAGAACGAGGTCTCATAGGGGTAATTGGGGGTATTATTTAAAGCGCAGGGGAATGCATTGGCTCAGATATACACCCCTGTTGATGTCTGTGAAGACGAAACCGGTCGGGTTATTGGACCATATCCATTTTCACTGCGCCCTGGACTCATTACATACCTTTCTTTGAAGTGGACTTTTTTTTGCTGTGAATGGGTCATAATTTTTTTATTATTCCTTATCCATTTGGAGAATTTCCATGTGTGGCTATTTGGATTTCTGTTTGGAATTTTAAGTGTATATTTTGGATTTTAAATTAAACTTTTTTACGCTATGAGGAGGTGTTTTTCCCTTCTTTTTACCTCTGATCGGATCCTTTAAGAACATTCCTCACCACAAGATAAACAACACCATTGAAGATCCCTCTTGGCCTCTTCTTAACGATCCTGTCTGGAGTTTCGTCAAGGTTGTCTGAGAAGGTGACCCGGTAGGGCAGTTGGCCCACACAAGCTCTGAGGTCCCCCCATTGTATGGTGAGTTGCGGGTCTACTGTAGCCGGTAAGCGTATTTAATCTACTCTTATGTTAAGGATCGTTTATCTCAAGATGAGCCATTTTCTGACAGATGGGATAGCGTTTATTATGCTTCCATGAGGATATAAGGATTACTCCTACATGTTTGAACAGGACTATACACCTTCCTTATATGTGAAACACTCAACTGTTTTCACTTTGGATTCACATATTTATTCTCATTAATTTAACATGTTGTTTTGAATAATTGACATTGTTACTTTTTACTTTTGTACACACCAAGGACTGGAAGTGACATATTTGTATACATCGATTTCACTACATAGGGACTGCTTAACCATAGCATACCCCGTTTCTTTGGCGCTGCACTTTTTCACACACTTTCTTCACAATTTTCCATTGTTGTGTTGGCTGCCTTACATATTGTAGTGTTCTACTTATTTTCACTCATTTTAGTTTAGCGCAATATATTTTTATATAAACATTTTTGAAGAGCAAAGACCACTTAAAGGGTCACTAAAGGAATTTTTTTTTTTGCTAAGTAGCTTTCTTTACCTTACTGCAGTCCTGTTTTCATGTCCTCATTGTTCCTTTTTGCTTTGATGTTGCTGTAATTCCTCTCTGTTCTGGACACTTCCTGGTTGTCTGTTTCCTGATAACCACAGTACTGGGAGCTTGCTCTCTGTGGTCACTAATCAAGTAGGTGTGATTACTGTGTGTCTAAAACCCCTCAGCACCAATCCAATTTCGTTTTACAAACCATCACTGCCCTCTATTGGCTCTCTGGCTCTGTACATCAGAGAGACTGGAAACAACAGCAAAAACGAAACTAGATTGATTTTATCTATTTTTAAAAGGAATCGGTTAACCCATTATGTCTCTATATCCTGTAAACAGTCATTTCAGCCAATTTTTTTTTTCCTTTACAACTCCTTTAAGTGATTTGGTGGCCAAAGGAGAATAATTATCAACTGCATTGATTGGCACCACATCCCTTAATTAAGTAAATTATTGTAGATAGAAATGGGATTTTAATGGTGCAAAAATACACAAAAGTATATAAAAAATAGTTATTTATTTATTTAAGTAAAAAAAGCCTGATAAAGAAAGATAAAAAATTCATCCAATATACAATACAATTAATTGAAAGTGCAGACTTGCAACAATTTCTCTACATATGTTTCACCAATTGATTTGGCCTCTTCATGAGAATGAATCAGTCAAGCACTGTTTACTAGAAATAGAAAAACATATTGTATTAAAAAACACATACAAATAAAAAATGTACACAATGAAAACATGAAAATTTAATAAAATAAAGAATCATATACCCTGTGGGCTGGGACCCGAATAGAAGGACCAATATGGAATTAAGCAATTACCTGTAGGTGACATCAATCACCAAATTAATAGACAAGAAGCCAGGAGATCAAAGAAACCCCTATCTAGGATTGGATCATCTGGTATACCACAGAGGCCGGTAGGTAAATATAGAGCCCATTTGAAAGGCAGAACCTGGATCCATTTGGAATGTCTGGGGGTATGAAAAGGCCAAATAAGTAGTGTAGAAGACCTAAAAACCCTATGTAAAGGGAAGAGGGGAAAAAGGAAAATAACCTGCTTGCTATTGTGTATTTTGTATACCTTTAAACTGATGACAAAAGGGTGCAGCTGATAACTGATGCTCTTTCAAATATTCTCAAAATCCAACCAAGATCTGTCAAAATAAGGAAAATCTAAAACAGGGAAGGCCCAGAAAGAAACCCAAAGAGAGGGAAGTTCATAGAACCCCTTAACTTTGCTGGCAAGATAAGGGGTACAGACATGGACAAAGAAGATCCAGAAAAAGGGGATTTCAAGATTGTTCCCCCTATTCCCAGATGTGCCACCAAGGTCTGAGAAATAGGAGGAAATCAGTCAGTGACAATCACATAAAACAGATAAAGGGGCATTCCAAAATGTTTTTGTTAATATTCACCAAACAGGGCAGCTTTCTTCACATATGTCTTTCCCCTTTGATGTCCGGACCGTAAGGAGAATCATCCGCCATTTTAGCGCCAAACAAGTGGGTGGGAGCGGACACTTTCAGTTACGCTTTCAGTTATGTCCGACCGCATGTCCAGTCACTCCGGAAATGACGGTATATTCCGCCCGCGAACACCGGAAGTGACGCTGTGTGTTAACAGGCGCAACCAGAAGTGATGCCTCCATACCATTCGTGAGCCTGAAACACTGTCAGCATACAACCACAGCAGACCATTGCAAAGCAAAGCCACACTGAGATGGAAAAAGATTTGCAGCCTGCCAACAAAGCGTCAAATAGATATTATTAAGAGCTATATCTCCACATCTAAAAATAGAGAGGAGATAGACAGGTCAAAGTGGAGGGACACATGGCATTATTCATTGACGCCCAGGGATACGGCAACAGTAGAAAAACGCCCTGGGTGTTTGTGTGGTCACCTGATCCAAGAATAGGGGTAACATTTAGAAAAATAAATTTGAATGTCAGATGGCAGATTCCAAAAGTCACAAAACTCGAGTCCCAGCCATAAGAAGGGTTTACATAATATTAAATCAATAGAGCCCATAAAGAGGTGGGCTAAAAAATTGTAACCCAAATATATAACAGGTCAAGAAGAACTTTTGCATAATGACTATAAATTAAACAACCTAAATTAGAGGAACAGTTTGTAGTTGATGGATTCATTCAATCCTGGAAAAGATATACTGTAGCTGCCAGGGAATGGATCCATCTGGTTTCTCTCTGAAGGAGAGCCTTATCAACATCTCTACCTCTTTCATTTATGGGCAGGTATACTAAGGCAAAGAATTTTATTTTTGAAAGATCGAAAGAATGGTATAAGCCACTATGACGACTAATAGGGGTTTCCATCTTTTTTTTTTTGATTAGGGAAACATGGTCCCCAATTCTGTGGAAGAAGGGCCTTTTGGTCTGGCCTACATAGAACGTGTGGCAATCGCATTCCATGTAATAAACTACCCCAGTCGACTGACAGTTAGTGAAAAAGTTAGGTTTTTTAAGTATTCCCATTGGGAAACCTTATTTCAGAAGAATTCCTAAAAAAAAAATACAAAATTCACATTCCCACACGGGTCTGTACCTCTACGCGTCTGACCAGTTGGGTGGGACATTAAATGACCGTGGACTAGTTGATCCTTGATAGATCTGGATTTTCAAAATATAATCTGAGGAAAAGGTTGAACGTATTTGGAAATGACCTCGTCAGTGGCTAGTAGTGGCCAATATTTGTCAATGATTTTACATACCCTCTTATGTTCAGCTGAGCACCTGGTTATCAATCGTACCTGCTGATCTGTCTTGTGTTTTTACAGAATGAATTAAGTCTGCTCGATTCTTTTGTTTGGCCCGATGGTAGGCCTTCTTTAAAATCGACATTTGTAACCTCTATCTAGAAGGCGAGTGCCTTTGCTTAAGTGTCAAAATCTAAATCCAGACTACAGTTTTTCCTTAAATGGAGATAATGACTGTATGGAATACAAGTGGCTTGGGATGGGAACTCGCTGCATGTAAGATGGTGTTGCCAGACAATGGCTTTATAAATAACGAAGAACCATACTGCCATCTATATTGATATACAGTGCCTTGCGAAAGTATTCGGCCCCCTTGAACTTTGCGACCTTTTGCCACATTTCAGGCTTCAAACATAAAGATATAAAACTGAAATTTTGTGTAAAGAATCAACAACAAGTGGGACACAATCATGAAGTGGAACAAAATTTATTGGATATTTCAAACTTTATTAACAAATAAAACACTTAAAAATTGGACGTGCAAAATTTTTCAGCCTCCTTAAGTTAATACTTTGTAGCGCCACCTTTTGCTGCGATTACAGCTGTAAGTCGCTTGGGGTATGTCTCTATAGTTTTGCACATCGAAAGACTGACATTTTTGCCCATTCCTCCTTGCAAAACAGCTTGAGCTCAGTGAGGTTGGATGGAGAGCTTTTGTGAACAGCAGTTTTCAGTTCTTTACACAGCCATTCTAACACCTGGATATGTTTATTTGTGAACCATTCCATTGTAGATTTTGCTTTATGTTTTGGATCATTGTCTTGTTGGAAGACAAATCTCCGTCCCAGTCTCAGGTCTTTTGCAGACTCCATCAGGTTTTCTTCCAGAATGGTCCTGTATTTGTCTCCATCCATCTTCCAATCAATTTTAACCATCTTCCCTAAAGAAAAGCAGGCACAAACCATGATGCTGCCACCACCATCTATGACAGTGGGGATTGTGTGTTCAGGGTGATGAGCTGTGTTGCTTTTACGCCAAACATAACGTTTTGCATTGTTGCCAAAAAGTTAGATTTTGGTTTCATCTGACCAGAGCACCTTCTTCCACATGTTTGGTGTGTCTCCCAGGTGGCTTGTGGCAAACTTTAAACAACACTTTTATGGTTATCTTTAAGAAATGGCTTTCTTCTTGCCACTCTTCCATAAAGGCCAGATGTGTGCAGTATACGACTGATTGTTGTCCTATGGACAGAGTCTCCCACCTCAGCTGTAGATCTCTGCAGTTCATCCAGAGTGATCATGGGCCTCTTGGCTGCATCTGTGATCAGTCTTCTCCTTGTATGAGCTGAAAGTTTAGAGGGACGGCCAGGTCTTCGTAGATTTGCAGTGGTCTGATACTCCTTCCATTTCAATATTATCGCTTGCACAGTGCTCCTTGGGATGTTTAAAGCTTGGGAAATCTTTTTGTATCCAAATCCGGCTTTAAACTTCTCCACAACAGTATCTCGGACCTGCCTGGTGTGTTCCTTGTTCTTCGTGATGCTCTCTGCGCTTTAGCCCTGGTTCACACTGGGCTGCGGGAGTGAAGCAGTGCGAGTTCAGCTGAACTCGCACGATTTCACTCCCGCCCGGCAGTCCCGATTTCAGCCGCGATTTCAGAGACATCTGTGCAGGTTTCTGCACAGATGTCAATGTAAATCGCAGGCTGAAATCGCAAAAAGTAGTACAGAGACTACTTTTTGAAATCGGTGCAATGCCGCAGATGCAGCGTCGCACCGATTAGGACGGTGCCATTGCCGTCAATTTGAGGCAAAATCTGCCATTTTGACATGCAATTTGACATGCCAAATCGCATCTCAAAACGCACCAGTGTGAACCAGGGCTAAAACAGACCTCTGAGACTATCACAGTGCAGGTGCATTTATACGGAGACTTGATTACACACAAGTGGATTCTATTTATCATCATTAGTCATTTAGGTCAACATTGGATCATTCAAAGATCCTCACTGAACTTCTGGAGAGAGTTTGCTGCACTGAAAGTAAAGGGGCTGAATAATTTTGCACGCCCAATTTTTCAGTTTTTTATCTGTTAAAAAAGTTTGAAATATACAATAAATTTCGTTCCACTTCATGATTGTGTCCCACTTGTTGATTCTTCACAAAAAAATACAGTTTTATGTCTTTATGTTTGAAGCCTGAAATGTGGCAAAATGTTGCAAAGTTCAAGGGGGCCGAATACTTTCGCAAGGCACGTATATACACTGCTCAAAAAAATGAAAGGAACACTTTGAAAACATATCAGATCTCAATAGGGGAAAATCTCGTGTTGGATATCTATACTGATATGGACTGGGTAATGTGTTAGCAATGAAAAGATGACATCATTTGATGGAAACGAAAATTATCCACCTACAGAGGGCTGAATTCATAGACACCCTGAAAATCAGAGTGAAAAAATTACGCAGCAAGCTCATTTTGCTGAAATTTCATTACAACAACTCAAAATGGTCCCCAGCCGTTTGTATGGCCCCCAAGTGCTTGTATGCATGCCTGACAACATCAGGGCATGCTGCTAATGAGACGACGAATGGTGCCCTGGGGTATTACCTCTCAGATCTGGACCAGAGCTTTTACTGAGCTCCTGAAGAGACTGAGGTGCAACCTGGCGGCACCGGATGGACCGAAACATAATGTCCCAGATCTGTTCTTTTGGATTTAGGACAGGTGAACATGGGGGCCATTCAATGGTATCAATTTCTTCATACTCCAGGAACTGGCTGCATGCTCTCGCCACATGTGGCCGGGAATTCTCCTGCACCAGGAGGAACCCAGGACCCACTGCACCAGTGTAGGGTCTGCAATGGGTCCAAGGATTTCATCCCGATACCTAATGGCAGTCAGGGTGCCATTGTGTAGCCTGTAGAGGTCTGTGCTTTCCTCCATGAATATGCTTCCGCAGACCATCACTGACCCACCACCGAAATGGTCATGCTGGATGATGATACAGGCAGCATAAAGTTCTCTGCGGCTTCTCCAGACCCGTTCACGTCTGTCACATATGCTCAGGGTGAACCTGCTCTCATCTGAAAAGCATGGGGCACCAGTGGCGGACCTGCCAACTATGGCGTTCAATGGAAAATGGACTGACATGGGGAAATCACTGAGCTTCCGTTCATACATTGCATGAACGGAAGATCAGCATTTCTCTCCCTGACAGGACCGGGAGCTGTGTGTTTACACACACAGCTCCTGGCCCTCGCTCTGTAACGAGCGATCCCGTGTGCCCTGCGGCGATCGCCCTAGTGGCTGCTGGCCGAGGCAACGTTATATTACGTGCTCTCGCCCAGCAGAGGCAACCTGCCGCCGTAAAACTGTGGGGGCAGGTGTGGAAGCGGTTAATAGGGTCCAAGTATCAAGTTGTGCTACCACTAGTGACACTGACCCTAGCCAGAGGGCTTTCACACTGAGGCGATGCGTTGGCGGGAGAGAAAAAAATCTCCTGCCAGCAGCATCTTTGGAGCGGTGAGAGGAGCAGTGCGTATACCGCTCCTTCCCTGCTCCTTCCCATTGAAAACAATGGGACACTGCGGTAATACCGCCGTCAACGCGCCTCTGCGGAGGCGCATTGCGGGTGGTTTTAACCCTTTTTCGGTCGATACCGGGGGTTAATACTGCACCGCTACCGACGATATAGCGCTGCTATACCGCCACCGCACCTCCCGCCCCAGTGTGAAAGGGGCCTTAGTGTAGCAATAAGTTGTTAAATGTCGTACCTTCATTAAATGTAACCATATTGCTACACTTAGAGGCTCCTCTCTTCTTTTCTATACTCAGTTGTGACATGACGCTACTCTTATATCAAGACATCGCTTGTATACCAAGGCAACATTTTTTAAAACATTTTGCTTATCTTGCAAAATGCTCTCAAACCAAGTTACTCTCAAACCAAGGTTTTACTGTATATATAGACCAAATATATATAGAAAAAATCTAGGTTGTGCTGGTAGAGCCATTTACAGCTGCGCTGAATTCAAATTTGACAGGAACCAGAAAGAAGAACCCTGTGATTCTGTAAAGGGATACGGGCTTGAGTGTGGGTTGCGGCATACTCTGATTTTATGGTTTTATGTTACATCTTAAATATGGGTGTATCATGAAACATGGTCAGAAAGATGGCCTATTTAGTTGGAATATTTATAAACCAGCAACTGTTGATAACCAGGACTATGTAACTAGAGTCCAGTGGTCAGGGATAACATACAACATAGCATATAATATGTGCGTAGCTTTGATGTGGTTTGGGATTTATGAGATGCTCAGAATTGAATGTTTCTAACTTCTTAAGTTTGGGACTAATTATGTACACTCCTCCTTCACAAACTTGCTTGCAGACTATTACTTCCTCTCTCTCCAGCACAATACTTCTCCTCAGGCACAGCTAGCACAAGGTTAGGTTCCACTCTGGTTCCAGCCAGGCCTTATAGAAATGGCTTTTGCAGGCATAGACAGCGGGCGCCTGTGGTATAGCCAGAAACGGTTCATTTGGTTAAATGCTAGCTGACCTTGGTGGACTACTGATCCCAGCCAGTTCTCTTCAGGCCCTGCCAGCCCTACTGGCCGCAGCTGCCCAAACTCTACTGCTCATGACACCACAGTCCTCACTTGCACAAACACCCCATCTCAGATTGTTTCTGTCTCTTTCCCAATCTGCTCCGGTGTGCCTCCCCAGGGTTCCAGGCTGTGTGCCACCCACCAACACCTGGTGGATCCCTCCTGGAGACTTTGCCTGGCAGTACCTTCCACTGTCCTCTCCTGCTCCTGGTCAGAACACCCTTGTGGTTTGTACAAGGGTCTCTTCCACTCCTGAGCTCCAGGCCCAAGGCCCCCCCCCCCCCAGACTGGGGGGCTCCCACAAAGGCCACGACAGCTAGTACACCATATCCCAGTTGTTCCACCTAAACTCTCATCCCCAGCTGGGCTGACCCCAGGCATTTAAGGAGGCCTGCCCCCTGCCAATCCAGATTGGGGATTGGTTAGGGCTCCTCGGAATACCCCAGACAGCTCCTCCCATTCTCTCTTCTAGAATCCTCCAGAAGCCAGAGGGAAGTAACCAAAAGATGATGCTCTATGTAAGTCACCAGCCTACTCTGAGTAACTCCCAGCCCACACAGATAAAAAAAAAAAGGCCTAGCTTCTTGCTAGACCTGCCTAAATCTTCCTGCTAGACCATCGGACCAAAATCCCCTCGGACCAGAACGCGGTGACGTAGAACACAACGACGTGATGAAAAAACGAAGTTCAATGCTTCCAAGCATGCGTCGACTTGATTCTGAGCATGCGCTGGATTTTGGGCCGATGGTTTGTGTACTAACCATCGAACCTGTCCGACAGACAGGTTTCCAGCGGACATGTTTTCAAGCATGTTTGGAAATTTATGTCCGCTGGAAAACGTTCCGATAGGCCTTACACACGACCGAACATGTCCGCTGAAACTGGTCTGCGGACCAGTTTCAGCGGACATGTTCGATCGTGTATGCGGCCTAATGCTCTGCAACAAGACACCTCATTATTACTACAAGCCCTTCCGCGGATGCCCTAGAGCCCCAACAGTTTAGACCCATTTCCCTTTTGATTGTCAATATTAAACTGCTTGGAAATTTTTTAGGTATCTGAATAAACAGACTAGTAGGTTTCGTCCCAGGACACAAGGGTATAATGTCTGCAAGGTAGTGTACCTCATCCATCTTCTTTGACATCATAGAATCCCAGGCTTCCTTCCCTCCCTTGCTATCTATGGAGCATGGGATTATCTTTACTAGGTTCTACAATGATGGGGCTTTGGGCCAACCCTTTCTGCATGGATCTCAGTATTATATTTCCCCCCCCTCTTGCATGATTCGGTACGCAGGATAACAATTTCAAGCTTTTAGTGTCTCTCGTGGCACACACCAGGGCTGTCCTTTGTCCCCCATTCTTTTTATTCTGACTATAGAACCACTCACCATGTAAATCAGAGCTAACCTTAACATTGTACATAGCAACATCTCGTATGCTAGGTTGCATTTTAAACAAAATGCCGATGCCGATGGTGCACTCCTGGTTCTCACCAACCCCCATACAACACTCTTAAATCTCCAACAGATTCTCTCTTACTTTGCAGATATCTCTGGCCTAAAGGTAATCCCTTCCCCAACTTTCCACAACATTGGTCAGCTTCTACTTTAGACTGGGGATCAAACTTACTCCTGACTAGGACTCTTTGTTCTTTTGTGCTCCATCTACTCTCTCCTACAAAGTTGGAAATTCCCATCTCTCTCATGGATAGGATGGGGCAATGCAACAAAACTGACCATTCTCCCAAAAGTCTTGAAGTATTTCCGGACTCTATGGGCCAGATTCAGAAAGACTTGAGCTGGAGTATATCGATATGCGCCGCATAAATGTAAAGATGAGCCGTAGTATCTATGTGCCGTACCCACCAAACTAGATGCGACAGAAAACAGGCTTTTTCCGACCGGCTTAACTTTCCTACGCCAGAGTATCGTAAGTGCATATTTTCGCTTTGGCGCATCCGTCGCGCCTATTGATTTCCCATTCAAATATGCAAATGAGGGAGATATGCTGATTCGCAAACGGATTAGCACCAGACGCTGGCTACGCGCGTCGTGCGTATGTCGTACGTCTAGCTCAAAGTTATTCCTACAAATAGCTGCTTTATCTTTACTCCTGACGGCCACAGGTCAGCAGGAGAGCAGCTACAGCAGCAGCGTTACCGACGAGAATAGCAAGCTAAACAACCACACTTGCAAGGACAACACCTCTGTGTGCCAACATGCCAGGGGCAGCCATGGTCCTAGCACTACTAATGGGTCCCCCGGTACGGAGGAGGCGGGCACGTGAGAGGATATACCGCACGCGCATGAGCCTCTTTGTCATGGGTGATGAGGAGGTGTATCGCCTCTTCCGATTCAGCCCAGATGCAATCCTTGAACTAACCACAACCCTGCAGGATGACATCACCAGCAAGACACACCGCTCACAAGCAGTGCAGCCACTGGTGAAGGTACTGGCAACACTCCATTTTCTTGCCAGTGGATCATTCCAGCGTACAAGTGGAGTGGTGGCTGGGATGTCACAGTCCACCATGAGCAGATGTGTGCACCAGGTTGTCCCTGCAATTCTCAGACGCATGTCCCACCACATCATCAGACCCACCACTGAGGACCTGCGGCTGAAGGCAATGACAGATTTCTACAGCATTGCCGGATTCCCACGCACCGTGGGGGCCATTGATTGCACACATGTGGCACTCCAGCCCACCAGTGCCACAGAGCACATATACCGCAATCGGAAGCATTGGCATTCCATCAACGTACAGGTGATAGCCGATGCCCAACGCCTCATATGGCACGTCCGTGCCAAACACAGCGGATCCAGCCATGACAGCTACATATACAATCAGAGCCCCATCCCAACGGAATTCGAACAGAACGTGTATGGGGACAGCTGGCTGGTTGGTGAGTGACATGGGTGGCGGGCATGACTGTCCACTCCCCATGATGCACACATCACAAGGGGCACATGCATGACTAACATCCTCCTGTCTTTTCCCTTACAGGTGACTCTGCATATGCACTGGGACCCCATCTCATGACTCCTTTCCGGAACCCCCAAACCCCAGGAGAGAGAAGATACAATGCGGCACATATCCAAACCCGGGCAGTGGTGGAGCAAACATTTGGGCTCCTGAAGTCCCATTTTCCCATTTCCGATGCCTGGATAAGTCTGGGGGGGCCCTCTTGTATTCCCCTACCTTCGTGTGTCAGATCATCGGTGGATGTTGCATTCTGCACAACTTTGCCATGAGAAAAGGCCTGCAGATTGACATACGTGATGACCTGACCCCCGACCCACACAGTCCCCATCTGCCAGAGGCTACCCCGTCAGCTGATGGAAAGAGCAGTCAGGAGGGTCCTCGCCATAGGCATCTTTGGACAATAAACAAAAACATTGATCACACGGACAATGCACGCATGCACACCACTGAGGTCCCTAGATCACACACACCACATCCACATCGCATTGGATTAGCCCAAGTCCAACATGTAGGACTTGGGAGCAGCAACGCCGTGTCAAGGCCCCAATGGTGTCGCTGTCCATTCATACACCATTCACACGTCATTCACACAGCTGTGGGGATAACTTCTCCCCAACGGCCGAGGGTGACACCCCTTACTGGCAGGAGTGCCACCCTCTCACATTCACACACCATTCACACTGTTCCCTGCACTACTGACCGTGTGCAGTTTAAAAAAAAATAAAAAGCTCATAACCTGAGCAACATATACCAAAAAATAAAAAGCTCATAACCTGAGCAACATATACCAAAAAATAAAAAGCTCATAACCTGAGCAACATATACCATCTGGAGGTGGCTGATCCCCGGGTGGGCCACTCCTGGCAGGTGTGGCCTGCATGCCCTCCAAGGCCATGGCTATCCGGCCGAGGTATGAATTGGTCTGGGCCTGCATCCTCAGCTGCTGGGTCACTTGATACTGTTGGGCCCGCTGCCTCTGCCTCCCCTGGTCCCGGATGGCAGCTGTGTTGGCCTGGACGGCTGCAGTGAGGTGCCGAAGATCAGCCTGCACCTCCCCCAGGCTGGTCACCACTGCAGCACAGTTGCAGCTGACATCCTGCACTGCGTTGGTCATCTGGGCCATGGAGCCCAGGCTGTCAGCTACCCGGTCCAGGTGCCCAGCTATCTCCCCCATCTGCTGGGTCTGCCTGGCCTGGTCCCTCGCCATCTGGTCATGGACCACATTAGACACCCCCCTGGTCTTCTGGGTCGCCTTCCTGGGGCCAGGAGATGGTAGTCCCCGGGGGGATGGAGTCCCCTTGAGGAGCTTCCTATGATGGGGGAGGGGATTTGAGAGGGCCCTGCTGAAGGGGAGGACTCCTCCAAAAATAGGACAAACTCCTGCTCGGTGACAACAGGCTCCTCCTCAACCACGGTTTCTTCAGTGCCAAGGGGGTCGGGTTCAGGATGCAGTTGGGGGGATGGGGTGGAATGGCCGCCGGCAGATGATGGCCCAGCTCCGTCATCTGTGGATGACACAAAGCAGACACATGTTGGTGGTCCCACACACTTGGCATATGTACCCTCCCCCCCCCACATGCAACACACCAAATAGGGGATAAAAAACACTTACCTGTCCTGGAGCCTTCCTCCATGGAATCATAGCCCGGGACCCCCTCCAACTGCTCCCTCTCCAGGCAGCGGGCGACCACCTCCTCCTCCGTGGTCAGGCTGACCGCACATGGGGGTCCACCCCCCGTGCCCCTCTCATACCTCCTGATGGTGGCCTCCTTGCCCCGGACTTTCCGCCTCAAGTCATTAATTTTTTTGGCAATGTCCGCAGCACTCCGTGTGCAATAGCCCAAACTGTTCACCCTGGCAGCAATGGACTCCAGGATGGCCTGCTTCCTGTTCCGGCTTGTCTTGCGACTTTTCCTGCCATGGAGCAACTCATTGTAGGTCTCCATAGCCGAGATGACGACAGACAGCTCCTGGGCATTGAAGTTAAGATTTCTCCTTTCTTTGCGGGGAACGGGAGCAGCCATATCAGAGCAAAAGTAACTTCCCGGGGGGGGGGGGGACTGGATACACTTTTGCGCCGGAAAGGCGCATCTGCGGCCGCTTTTATACGCGCAACGTATGACATTGCGCTGCCGTTTCCCATGAAGTGGTGCCGTTTCCCATGAAGTGGTGCCGACGGAAGTTGTGAGCATGCGCACAGGGGAGCGAGTGGAGCCCTCCCTCACTGCGCATGCTCCGTGGATGATGCGCTGAACGTAAGTCTGTGCGCTGGGCTCCGCCCATAATTTACATATGGTCACACCCACTTACACTTACGTCGGGTTGCGCCATCGCATTTTCGTTACTCCGCCGCAAAGTAACGAACAAGTGCTTGGTGAATACTGTACTTGACTCACTAGTTCGCATCAGCGTAACATATATGCGCTGCGCTGCGCTACGCCGGATAAAATATGCGCGCATCTACCTGAATCTGGCCCTATGGGTCAAAGTCCCTGCATTTTTTTCTCTGCTTGATACAATATCTTACATTCTCATTTATCTGTGCCTATAAACATCCAAGCATAGAATGAAGAACCCTATATGTTCATAGGGAAAAATGTGAATTGGGGGACCCCAGCCTTAACTGCTATTACAAATGCAAATATCTCAGTTGTCTCTCCTCCATGCCAAGGTGGATGTTCCCTTGTGGGTGTTCCTGGAGTTGCCTAACTGTGGCTCACTCCCCATAATGGCTCTGCTGTGTCTCCCCCACATTGCTCGTCCACCTTCCCTGAATCCACTGATGGCTTACAGTCTGAAAGTGTGGGACTCAGTTTGCTACACAAGTCAACATATGTCTCTGTTCTATAAGTTTATACCTATCCTCCATACCTCTCACTTTCTCCAAGGAGAAGATCTTGCAGGGTTCTTTAGATGGTGGGCATCCCACGGCTTCACCCATGTCTGACACTTTTTTATGTCACAATCCTTTCCCATTTGGTCATCCCTAGAGGAACATCACTAGGCACCCAAATTGGAATTCTTCTGTTACTTCCAGTTGGGCCATTAATGTCATTATGGAAAATGGGAAACACAGGAGATCGGTTCCAGTAATTACCCCCTCCGCATCGATCATCCTCTCCTGTCCACAATTTAATACTTTCTGCACAGGCCGTTCTGCGTGCCCCTTTTCCCTGCAGTGCTACTGGCAACCTCTCTTCTTCCTCTTGCTGGCTTACAGATGCTGCAGGGAGAAACTATAAGGGATCAGTTACTGTAATTGCCCCCCCCCCCCCGCTACACTGATCACCCCCTCCTGTCCATGTCCCCTTCCCTCTGCTGCCCAGATAGGCTGTGTGGGGATGTGATATCTAACAGCAACCCTGGATACCTATACATCAGACCAAAAGAAGGACAACTGAGGTTGCAAAAGGGGCAGAAAGACAGTCCCTCAAAATGAGGGACAGTTGGCAGGAATGTAGTACATCAATGTGCATTACAAAACATATTAAACTATTGTTGGCCACAGATCGTACCAATTCCCTCATCCACACATCAAGGTGAATGGGGAAATCTCCTGCTGTTCTATTATAATCTGGCAGCGGGGACTTCTCTGCTGCCAGAATACATTTGATTAGCACTGCATACTATTGACTGCATGTGGCAATTGAGCAAAAATATACAGACAGACCTATTTAGGAGGAAATGATCACTAGATCAACTCCTCTTGAACAGGAATGGCCATACATGGATCAAAATTTGGCTGGTTCCTGCCGAACTGAACGCATTTCAATCCATATATGGCCAGCTATACAGTAGTTTTCACTTTTTGGCTTTATCCGTAACATGCCACAAACTTTCTAATGCCTTTATTCAGCATAATCCATTTGGCAGGCCACCCTAACATGTAGTCTAGTTAAATTCTTCTCAAAGCCCTGTTCAGAAGAGCCCTGTATGAAATAGCAAGGTTTTTGCAGACAGAAAAACTTTATTTGCCTAGCTCAGTTCTGATTACAAATTCTGTGAGGGGAGACTGAATTGACTGATTTGTATTAAGCAGAATGTTATGTGTTGAACACTGATAAGTTGTGAAACTCATTCTTTGTCTGTCAGGTAGGACAAATCCAGTGGGCGGATGTGTCTGCTTTCATCCTGCTAGGGATAGCAAGCATTTTGCAATGTCATTGCTTAATTTTTCCTTACTGCAGATTGGCCAGTTCTAAAAGACAATAGAAAAAAATAGCATGTGATTTGAGTCACTTCCTGACTGAGCGCTGAGACGTGTACATACATATACACTGTGAATATGATTTATGGTAAAGACTGCACTTGGGATAATCAAATGTCAGGAAACATAGGATGCTTGAAAATAATCATTTACTTTTACTTGCAAAACCAGAGGCTTGTGTGCTACAAATGTGTAAAAACATTAACATGCATTAGCAAAAAATCTTGTAGGTGTAGCGATACTCCCTCGGGAGCCGCTGGTTGATTTGGGATCTACTCTCTCTTGGCTCAACTCAACCCCTTATTTAACTAGCTCGAACCCTCCCTTGACACATCAGAAGGTCTGGTGAGTGTATTGTTACCTCTGCTTGGCTGGGGCCACAATAGCAGGCATATAACATATAATGACAATACAATAGCAATATTACCTGCTCTTGAGCGGTTCCTTTAGATGAGAAAATACACTCCACACTGTCAGTATATTTAAACCAACGAGGTCAGCGTTGCTGAGTCACACACACACACACTTGTAAAATGCCTCACTAATTGAATAATAACAATCACAATTTTATACAGTAAAAATCACAGTGTATTACCATGCAGCAGGTGTGTTCCTTTAGTGCATTGGGGAGCCATTAAGAAAATGTCAGTGCAAACATTAATATGTACAAAGTGTGCCAATGTGTGTTGCATTACTGCACTGTCTGCAAAGCCAGCCTGCTTTTACTGACTTCCCCTTCTGAAAATACTAGTTTCTTGGCTGGAAAGCCACCAGAGACAGTCAAACAACTAGCGCTTTAAGAGGATTGGCAAGTGGCAACAAAAACCTTTACAACCGCAGGCTCCACTTGGTGCAGCTCTCTATGCTCCTCCCATCAGTATCACCATGATCCCCTCCCGGCGTGAGTGACATCACGCCGCCAGGACGAGCACCAGGCTGGACTGTAAAGTTAGGGGGAGTGAGCGATCATCTATTGGCTGGCCGGAAAACAAGGGGCGGGGAGCGGAGCAGAACATAAACAAATGCAACACAGTCACAGACTGACTTGATATGCCGCGGACATGAGAGAGAGACAGTGACAATCGGCGGCGCAGGTTCGAGAGGCGGCCGCAGCTAAATCTAAATGTGTGTCTTACTACTGATTCTATGGAGCGGACGCCCATGAGCGTAGGCCTTTTCATAAGCTGTCTTTAGGCTTCTTCACAAATGGTCTACATAACCCTTGTGGGAGGCTGCAAACGTATGATCCAAGGAAATTCCGAATGCTAGGTCTATTGGTAATCAGGACTCTCGCCCAAACATTAAGCGGTATGGTGAGTACCCAGTTGCGTCATTCATGGTGCAATTATATGCATGCACAATGGCTACCACGTGTTTGCTCCAATGTTGCTTTTTTTCTGAACTCAATGTCCCCAACATATTCAAAAGGGTTCTGTTGAACCGTTCAGGTTGGGCGTCCCCTTGGGGATGATAAGGAGTGGTTCTGGTTTTGTCAATGTTCAACAAATCCAACAACCTCTGTATCAATTTACTTTCAAAGTCTCTCCCTTGGTCGGAATGGATTAGTTGTGGTAGTCCATAATGCACGAAGAACTTCTCCACCAAAACTTTGGCTACTGTTGAGGCCTTCTGGTCTTTGGTTGGATATGCTTGGGCATACCTGGTGAAGTGGTCGGTCACTACCAGAACATTTCCTATTCCGCTTAAGGTGTCCGTTTATGAAGCAATGAATTCTATTCACTGCTTCATTCTCCGGCTATCACAGTGAAGATTTTTCTCCTCTGTGTGCCGGTTTATCAAGCAGAGAATATCGCTTCAACCTTGGAGGAGTAAAGTGATCTTCCAACCCTTTTAACAGTGGATAACGCCCCCTGATACTGGAATCTCGTGAGACTTTACGAGATTACAGTACCAGCAATTCACAGAAATGTCAGTTTATTGAGCAGTGATAAATTATCACCGCTCAGTACACGTGGTTAATGTAATTAAAATAACGAGTCCCCCTGCATAATATATATATGTATACACACACACATACACTGTATATACACACACATTATATATATATACACTTGTACTCGGAGTCTCAGGTGATCGTGCTAGGGAAAGGTCCTAGGGGAAAACAGGGAAATTGATCTGAGGTGGGAAGGTGACCTGAGGTGTGCCAGGGTCACGTGGTCAGTATGCCTAAAAGGGGGCATACCCAAGCAGAAGTAAAAGAAGAAATAGCAATAAAAAAACGGGATGGGTGGGTGGGACACAAGAAAACCGACGCCCAGAAGGAGGATGGAGGGCGGGTTTAAATACCTCCCGACTCCTCCTACAAACCCAGGCTGACCTTCTGTCAGCCTTTCACTTGTACTCGGAGTCTCAGGTGATCGTGCTAGGGAAAGGTCCTAGGGGAAAACAGGGAAATTGATCTGAGGTGGGAAGGTGACCCGAGGTGTGCCAGGGTCACGTGGTCAGTATGCCTAAAAGGGGGCAAAAAACAAAACAGTAGGATGAGCTAGCCAAGAGATTTGAAATTAAAGTAACTGTATGCACCCACAAGCCCCCAACGTAAGAATGCATGTGACAGACATGTGGAGCTGACATATGTCCGGAAAAGAAAGCTGACTACCGCCAATCTAACTTCTCAACAACGAGAATACAGACCCCTCGACGAATGGCAGCAGAAACTGCACCTGTACTGCAAGCAAGGCCCAGAGAGGATATTGAAGTTCTACCCTGGTTAAGCAGCAGGGAATGGCTACGAGTCATGCCCTGTGCTAGCAAAGAAGGGAGTACTAGGGAAAGTAAAGTGGCCTATCCCCGAGTACATCCGCAAAAGTCTAGTGCCCAGACTGTCCTGGGCCCAGTTTGAAAACCCGTTTGAGCTGAAAGTGGCAAAAGAAGCAAAAAGGCAAGTAGGAACTGAATGTCAGTGAGAAAAAGAACCCAGGACTTGAAGATCAAGCTCTGTCTGTAAAAAAGAAGGCTGTATCAGGAGTTTCAAGGAGAGCGTGCTACCATGCATAGAATGCCTGGCTGACACGGCAAACTCTGCGATATCTGCTGCCCCTGACATGAAATCTGCAAAGAAGAACAACATTGTTAAAAACATAATCAACCAGCCCCAACTCACCTTAGGAAAAGGAAAAATCCCTACCTCCCTTACCCCTACCTACGTAGGTGTCCGTGACTAACACACGCAGTAATGTAGAGCAGGAACGAAAATGTAGCAGAAGACTGAAATGTGTCAGTCTCAAGAAACTAGCAAGGCTGAGCAACCTGAGGCAAATCAGGCCAATTAAAAACGTAACACTCAAGCCTATGAACCTGAAGACGTGTCAGGCAAGTGATGTAAGTAGTGAGATAATGTGACGTATGAACGTGATGAAAGCCGTGAGAAGCGGATGAGGGGACTTGCCACCGCACAAGCCAATTAGAAACGAACATCTCAATCCGACAGTACCCGTAGACGTGACAGGTAACCAGCAGTGGAGAGTGGCCATGAACTAACATGTATGCCCAGACTATGAAAATAAAATGTAGCAAGTGTGGACTAATGCAGCTGGACTGAGAATGAGACAAACCCATGAATTGCAAAGGCCGAGCAACCTGAGGCGTAGCAGGCAAATTAAAAACGTACACTCAGGCCCGATGAACCTGAAGACGTGTCAGGTCATAGTATGTCGAGATGCATGAAACGTATGAGAAACGGATGAGGAGACTTGCCACCGTACAAGCCGATTAAAAACGATCATCTCAATCCGTAAACACCCATAGACGTGATGGGTGACCCCCCCAGCGATGAAACGCCATGAATCTACAATGATGATATCAAACTACCAACTAGAAACCATCACGACTGAAACCTATATGATAGACCTGAAGTTGCATGAGTGACAGGAAGAAGCATGAGAGACATAAGCACCCGAGCACACGAATAGCATGAGAAGTAAAAAAGCGTGAGAAGTGAATAGAATGAGAAAACGTGAATAGTACGAGAAAACGTGAATAGTACGAGAAAACGTGAATAGTACGAGAAACGTGAATAGTACGAGAAACGTGAATAGAACGAGAAACGTGAATAGAACGAGAAACGTGAATAGTACGAGAAACGTGAATAGTACGAGAAACGTGAATAGTACGAGAAACGTGAATAGTACGAGAAACGTGAATAGTACGAGAAACGTGAATAGTACGAGAAACGTGAATAGTACGAGAAACGTGAATAGTACGAGAAACGTGAATAGAACGAGAAACGTGAATAGAACGAGAAACGTGAATAGTACGAGAAACGTGAATAGTACGAGAAACGTGAATAGTACGAGAAACGTGAATAGAACGAGAAACGTGAATAGAACGAGAAACGTGAATAGAACGAGAAACGTGAATAGTACGAGAAACGTGAATAGTACGAGAAACGTGAATAGTACGAGAAACGAAAAAAAACATGAGAAACACGAATAGCATGAGAAGCGTAATACACTTGAGAACATAATACCCAGAACAGCGTAAACGTATGAGAAGCGTAATCGTATGAGAAGCGTAATCGTATGAGAAGCGTAATCGTATGAGAAGCGTAAAACTTATGAGAAGCGTAAAACTTATGAGAAGCGTAATCGTACATACATTAATAACCAATAATTGCATCACAACTAAAACCTGCAAAAGAAACGTAAATACGAGAAAACATGAATAGCATGAGAAACGTACCGTAAAACGCACCGTAGAAACATAAAATTGTCTGAGGAACGAAAACACATGAGACATAACTGCATGAAACAATGTAAAATAGCATGAGAACATAACTAGCCTGAGAAACGCGACACATGAAAGTGCAACGCACAAGAACATGACTAGCGTTAGAAACGTAATCGCAAGGGAACATGACAAGCATGAGAAACGCGATCGCCTGGGAACCGTAACTAGCTCGAGAAATGTGCACATTAGAAATGAAAACACGAGTAAACCATGAGAAACGTAATCACATGAGAACATGACATCCTGAGAAACGTCACGCAATCACATGATAACGTAACCGCATGAAAAACGTGATACCATGAGAAACGTAATTGCATCAGTAACAAACACATGAGCCGTAATCGCATGAGAAACGTAATCACATAAGGAACCATGAGAACGCAATTGCATGAGAAACGTAACCGCATGAGAAACGTGATTGCATGAAAAACGTAGTCGTATGAAAAAACGTAAACGCATCCGAAACAAACTCACATGAGAACATAAAACCATAATCGCATGAGAAACAAACCCGCATGAAAACTGCAATCGCACCAGAAACGTAGTCGCATGAGAACATAATACCATGGGAAACGTAATCGCATGGAAACATAGTCGCATGAAAAACAGTCGCCTGAAAAAATTTAATCGCATCAGAAACATGATACCATGGGAAACGTAATCATATCAGAAACATAATACCATGGGAAACGTAGTCGCATTGGGAAATGGAGTCGCATGAAAAAACATAGTCGCATGAAAAAACGTAGTCGAAATAGAAACATATACCATGGGAAATGTAGTCGCATGAAAAACGTAATCGAGTCAGAAACATACCACGGGAAACGTAACCGCATGAGAAGACACCATGAGAAACGTAATCGCATGGAAACGTAGTCGCATGAAAAAATAAAAATAATAATCGCATCAGAATACCATGGGAAACGTAATCGTATCAGAAACATAATACCATGAGAAACGCAGTCGCATGAAAAACTTAAGCTAGTCAGAAACATACCATGGGAAACGTAGTCGCATGGGAAGCGTAGTCGCCACATGGGAAACGTAGTCGAATTAGAAACATATACCATGGAAAACGTAGTCGCATGGAAAACGTAATCGAGTCAGAAACACACCATGGGAAACATAGTCACATGGGAAACATGATACCATGGGAAACAGTCGCATGGGAAACATAGTCGCATGGGAAACATAGTCGCATGGGAAGACACCATGAGAAACGTAATCGCATGAGAACGTGATCGCATGAGAAACGTAACACACGAGGACCGTGATCGCACATGAACATGATCGCATGAGAAACATAATCGCATGAGAACTACCATGCGAAACGTAATCGCATGAGAACCACCATGAAAACCGTGATTGCATGAGAAACGTAACACGATGACCACGACCATGAGCACGCGAATGTGATCGCATGAGAACGTGACCGCACGTGAAACATAATCGCATGAGGACATCACTAGCATAAAAAACACATTGCAGGAGGACATTACTAGCATAAGAAACACATTGCAGGAGGACATTACTAGCATAAGAAACACATTGCAGGAGGACATTACTAGCATAAGAACACATAGCATGAGGACATAACTAGCATGAAAAACGTAATCGCCTGACATGAATCGCCTGACATGAATCGCCTGACATGAATCGCCTGACATGAATCGCCTGACATGAATCGCCTGACATGAATCGCCTGACATGAATCGCCTGACATGAATCGCCTGACATGAATCGCCTGACATGAATTGCATAACATAAGAGAAACGTAACCATCAGAAGAACCTTAACTAGCAGGAGAAACTCAGAAACTTTGACGGGGAGCCCTCAGCACCCACTGGGCTGTCACTGGGAGACATGTGTCACATGGGAGGAAACAGGCCGCGCTGGGGACGATGCTCCTTCAGCCAAACAGCGCTCAGCTACATGACACAGCTAGGAGGAAGCAGAGTGCGGACAGGGAAAGCACATGCCCACACACCCGACCCCCCCCCCTGCACCGGGATGCAACCTCCGATGCTGACTGAGCCCACCAAACTACCGCACCTGATCCAACCAACATCCCCCCATGTGAGGTACAAGACTAGCTTGAGGAGCCATGGAGCGGGTGACGTCATTGGAGCAAACGGGGGGCGGGAGGAACAGGCGGGCGGTCTCCATGGAGCCCTGTACCACGTGGACGTGGGTGCCAGGAGGAGTGAGAGGGAGGACGGCTGGCTCCCCTCTCACCGAGTATTCCCGGAGGAGCAGGAGGGAGAATGGAGGGACCCCCCACAGTGTGAGCCTGAGTGGAGAAGCAGGCGGCCCCTATGATGCTGACAAGGGCCTGGCTGACATGGTGGACAGCCCCCCCAATGGTGCCTGCCACAACTACAAACCTGCACCCCCCCCCCCCTGCAAGCATCGGGAGAAGCGGGGGGCGGTTGGGTGAGCGGTGCTCAGCTGACAGAGGAGGATGGGGTACAGCCAGTCCGGTCCGCTCGGAATCCTGAGGAGAGCACAATGGACACCTGCAGCAGCTGCCTCCATTGCTCTGGACAGAAACAGGAAGTGATGTGCAATACCCAGAAACCCCACACACAAGAAAACCGACGCCCAGAAGGAGGATGGAGGGCGGGTTTAAATACCTCCCGACTCCTCCTACAAACCCAGGCTGACCTTCTGTCAGCCTTTCACATGTACACATTATATATAGGTATGTATATATACACATAAATATTACAGGGGGGCATGGTTACATTGTTGGGGGGTCTGAACGAGGTAGAAGGAAGTTAAAAATCTTCCTCCTTCCTCCTCAGAACCCCCGGGATTCTCTCTTCACTCCCCGCTTCACCACTTCTGAGATGGTGAAGCAGGGAGTGTGAATTCTGACACAGATCACCAGTGAAGTGCTCAGATCCCAGCTTCATAAACTGTCCGTTTCTGTGTCAGTCTATGAGACTTCACTGTGTGTAGAGATAATCGGCGGGAGAACAAATTCAAACAGTTCTCCCCCGATTATCACTGTTTCATAAACTGTTTATGGGCTGTGATCACTGGTGATCCTTGGGATTACCGCTGTTCACTGCTTCATAAACGGACACCTAAGTCGGGCTCCAATCATAGAAAGTCTATGCACACTAATTCTAATGGGCCCTGTCTTTGAAGATGGCCCATTGGAGCAGCTTGACGAGGTAGAGTTTTCCTTTGGATACACCGGATGTAAGAATGGCAATATCCTTCAACCTCAGCCCTCATGCCAGGCCAGTAAAACCTGTCTCTGACTAACTGGAAGGTTCTTTCGGGACCCAAATGACCATGCTGGTCATGGAACGCAGTTAGTACAATCTCTCGGTGCTTTCTGGGTAGGAACATCTGCCACTTCTCTTCGGGACCATCAGAGGGGCCCCTTCGGTAGACCACCCCTTGATGGAGTTGCAACCTGTCCCACTCTTTGTGCACCAGCCGAGCTTCCTTTAGATTGTCGGTGAGGAGCACACCCAGATTCTGATCTTCCAGAGCCTTCAAGATCAGTTTACCAAGAGGATTTTCTTCTTGGTCCCTCCATAGATCCTTCTTGGACAGTTAGGCAGGCCCTCGCTCCCCATCTGGGTTAGATTGCAGTAGAGTTTGGGTACTCCCACTGCTAGGACTCCAACTTCTTCAGCTCGAGACCTTCCTTTTGTCTGTAGCTCAGTCCCTTTGCACAATGCACGTACCCCTTCGGAGGTTATCAGAGTCCACTCTACTTCTGTGGCGGCTGACCCATGGTGTCTTCTTGAGAGGGCATCAGCATCTTTGTTTCCCACTCCTGGGCGGTATTTCAGGCTAAAATTGAAACCCGAAAGGGCTGCTAACCATTGATATCCCGTTGCATCCAGCTTGGCAGTGGTTAACAGGTAAGTGAGTGGGTTGTTGTCGGTTCTCACCACAAATTCGGCTCTCAGCTTATCTATGACAGCCCATTTCAGCGCAAGGAACTCGAGTTTATGAGTGGGATAATTCTTCTCGGATGAGGTAAGGCTCCTGCTTACATAGACCACTGGGCGTAAAGAACCCCCGTGCTCCTGGTACAACACTCCCCTGAGCCCCTCTCTACTGGCATCCACATGTAGCTCATAGGGTTCTGAAGTATCTGCGTAAGCCAGAACAGGAGCAGTGGTTAAGTTCTTCTTGAGTTAAACAAATGCCTCCTCGCATTCAGGGGTCCATTGATCACGAATGGATTCTTTGGGTTTTCGGGGGGCCCATATGGGGCTTTATTGGTCGCACAGTTTCAGAAGTATCATCCTCATCCTCTGTCTTCAGCAGCTCATTTAGAGGTCTGGCGATTTTTGCAAACCCTTCCACGAATCTCCTGTAGTAAGAGCAGAATCCCAGGAAGGATCGCAGCTCCGTCACATTAGTGAGTCTAGGCCAGGAGGTGACTGCCTCTAATTTTTCTGGGTCTGTGGATATCCCTTCTGCAGAGACTGTGTGTCCCAGGTAGTGAACAGATGATTGGTAAAACTGGCATTTCTCTCTGGATAGCTTCAGGCCTTCATCATGCAGCCGTCTCAACACTTTTTCTAATCTCTATTTGTGTTCTTCTAGAGTCTTCCAGAACACAATAACGTCATCCAAGTACACTAATATTTCGATCAAGTTCATGTCACCCACAGTCTTCTCCTTTAGCCTCTGAAAAGTGGCCGGGGCACCCGAGAGTCCTTGGGGCATGCGATTAAATTTTAAAAAAAACACTGGGGTGATGAAAGCCGTCTTCTCTGTCTTCCGGATGCATGGGAATCTGATAATAACCACTCTTCAGGTCCATTACACTGAACCATTTAGCTCCTGACAGACTCTGTAGGGCATCTTCAATCCGAGGGGTAGTATACTGATCAGGCATAGTCCGCTTGTTGAGAGTTCTGTAATTGATGCATAGCCTCAAAGAGCCGTTTTTCTTCCTTACTACTACTTGTTACGTCGCCGACGTTACTATTTGATAGAACGGGCGCAGCTGCTTCTTCTTCTTCTGGCAGCTGCGCTACGCTCTGGACACTCTCTGTGTCACTTCCTGTGCGCCTCGTGCGCTCCACGCTGGAACGCGGAAGTGCGCCGCCTAGCCGCGCCTCAGCTGTGCTCCAGCGCGGCCCATTTAAATCCTCAGCTCTGACAGTATGGCGTTCCTCTATTCTGTTAGGACGCCTACTGTCATCTGGGGTTCCACACCATCCAGAACTAACCTGCCTCAGCCTGGACTGGACCACCAGGACCCCACAGCCTTTCCTACCACCCACTTAAGCCTAGACTGGATCCGCAGGACGCTCATCCCTACTTAGCATCCACTACAACCACAAGTACTCTGTGCCATTCACAATGCATTGCTGCATTTCTGATGCCTGCTCACTTATGTCTCTGATCTATGCTATTGCTACCAAGTATTGTGGATGCCTTTCATGTCTGCTTAATAGCTTTCACTTGCCATTGATCTGTGCTCATGTTACCAAGTACTGTTGGAAGACTTTGATGCCTGCTCACTAGCCCTCACATGCCTCTGATCTCAGCTAATATTACCAAGTATTGTGGAAGCCATACATGCCTGCTCAGTAACTCTCATGTGCCATTGTTCTGTGCTAATGTTACCAAGTATTGTTGGAAGCCTTGCAAGCCTGCTCATTGGCTCTCTCATGCCAGTGATCCCTACTAATGATACAAGTATTACTGCAGATCTCTGAGATGTGCTCAGTAGTTACCGTATGCCTATGATCTCTACTATCCAGACCAAGTATTACTGCTACCCTCTCTTATCAGTTTAGTACTTCCTGTGTCTCGCTGAACTTTGTTTACTCAGACCCAAGTATTGCCCTAGCTCTACATGTCCAGTACTGCATAGTCTCATCACCTCCTCACCTTATAGTCTTTTAGTTTTAGCCTTAACCTTATTGACGCCTATGAAGGAATACGTGCAATTTACTTACCCAGGGCTGTGATGACAGAACCCTAACTCTCTGCACTGATTGAGAGTGAAACCTGGGTTCAAACCTGAGAAGCCTCCGAGTTGCGATCCACATATCTAAGCCCAGATTGTCAAAATCTTCCGCTACTCCAGCTATCGAGGGATCAAAGGTCAGCTGTATTGGTAGATACCCATCATAGGGGAAACTCTGGGTTCCAATGCCCCATATTTCCAGCTCTTCTGGCTTCTGCAGAGGCAAGAGAGAAAGGTACTTATCATAGAAGTCTCTGTATAGGAGAGTCACTTGTGCCCCGGTATCCAGGAGGGCTTTGGTGTAGATCCCTTCTACTTCAATGGGTACTAGTGGGGAAGGCCCCACCATATTTTCAGGGAACCTCCGAGGTAAGCCTTTTTCCCGTTTTCTCCTGTAACTTGTACTTTTACTCCCCTCTTGCGAGATCCCTTTTTGCCCTTATCCAATCATATGAGCAGGGATTGGGAGGTGGCTGTGGGAGATTCTTTCCCTTCAGTCTCTGTCCCTCTATTCATTGTTTTCTTTTGGAGTTACCTACAATAGACGGGCTCCCAGGTTAACTCCTTCACCGAGGCCCTCTGAAGTTTTCCGCAGGCCGGTACATTGGTTGGTTGACGTTGACCGAGCTGGGACAAACTTCCTTTGTGTGTCCTATTCCCCCGCAGTTGAAACAGGTAGTAAACCTTCTGGGTTTATGTTGTTGGTCATAAGACCCATAGGCAGGCTTCTCGGTTTTATCCCTTCTGTTTTGGTAAGAGGGAAACCCTGATTGGGAAACCCTGATTGGCCGGTTAAAGCAGCTACCATTTCCGTTAACTGAGACACTTGTGTCCTTAAGAGCTCAACTTGGAGGTCGGGGTTCTCGGTGGCCACGACACGTACTTGGGCAGGAGTTTCTAAAGTTTGGTACTTGCTCTTTTGATCTAAGAGGTCCTCCTCCTGTCGAATGATCCGAATTAGGTCAGGATACTTCAGCACTCCGTTCCCTTGTTGGGTTCGTAATTGAAAAACAATGGGGTCCATGGGCCGAGCTTCCCTTATCACTTGTTGGAAATTAGTTTTATCCACCTGTCTCAGATCTATTCCTTTCTTTAGCAGAATCCGGTGCAGGATCTTATCCAAGCACCCGATGAACTCAGATAGCTTCTCTCCCTTCTTCTGGAAACAGTGTTCCAATTGGCAGCGGAGCTCACTGATGTTCTCAGTCCTTCCAAACACATTCTGTAAAAAATCAAGATAATCTTGGGCAGTGCAATTATCTTTACTAAGCTTGAGGTTGCGTATGGCCTCCAGAGCTGGTCCTCTAAGACTTTCCATAATCTCTGTTTCTTATTCTTCTCTGGAACTCCCCACCCTTCTAGAGCTTGGGCAGCATGATCCATCCATTCTTCAAAACCATCCTCTGAGGATGGCACAGGGTATCTTCCAGAGAAAATTCTTAGTTTCCTATATCCTGTCATCAAGTAATCCGGAGAATCCTTTTTGCACTGAGCCACAATCTCCTCCTGGACCGCACATAACTCTGGATTGAGGTCCTTAAGTGGTGCATTGGCAGACCCTTTTACAGTTTTTCCTGAAACCCCACTGGGGCCCAGGGCACCAGAGGAAGTGGGGACAACTGCACTAGAAGAAGTAGGGACGGCTGACTCTTCTATTGGATGTATCAGGAATAGTTCTTGGCCATCGGTGGTCTCCACACTTGGTTCTTTAAGACAATCTGGAACCCCATATTTCCATTCACATAAGGCATAGGTGTGTGGGTTGGTATCATCCATTGTCATTTTCATCACCCATAATTTCTGATCTGGGGACAGGGCTCGCAGAACAAGGACTATTTCATCTTCGGTCCAAACTCCCTCCCGGGTCTCTACCACTAGGCCATTCTTCACAGGAACATTCTCATCTATACACCACTTAGCTGCAGTGGCCGAATCCATGGCTGATCTTGACATGTGAGAAGTTTAGTATAAGGGGAGAAATTTGATTGTTAAGAAGTAGAATCCCAGACGAGCCACCACGTGTAGCAATACTCCCTCGGGAGCCGGTTGATTTGGGATCTACTCTCTCTTGGCTCGGCTCACCCCTTATTTAACTAGCTCGAACCCTCCCTTGACACATCAGAAGGTCTGGTGAGTGTATTGTGACCTCTGCTTGGCTGGGGCCACAATAGCAGGCATATAACATATAATAACAATACAATAGCAATATTACCTGCTCTTGAGCGGTTCCTTTAGATGAGAAAATACACTCCACACAGTCAGTATATATATTTTTTTTATAAATTCTTTTTATTGATTTTTTAACACTGAAAACAAACACACATACAAGATAGGCAACATGCCTACCCCAAGAGAAGCCACGCAGGGCCGACACACTTACAAATAATTATAACCTACCACTGTATACCCTCCCCTAACCCCCCCCCCCCCACCCTGACCAACCACCACCCCAAAACCTTTAAACAGAATAGCACCACGTGGAATCCAGAAGACATAGTGACCCCAGACAGCATGGGTACGATGACTTCAGGATTAGGTCATATCATTATCCCTGATTATAGATGTAAAGAAGGGACTACAATATAATAAACTGAAACCTTCCCCAAGCATCGGAGGTGTGTAGATCGTTAGAAAGCACATCTAATCAGCATAGTCATCAGAAGGTGACGGAAACCTTCAGAAAATTGAACTGTAGCCCTAACCCACCGTGTCTGAAGAGTCTAACCAAGCCTGCCACACCCTCTTGAATTTCTTAGCACAACCCCTTGACCTGTAGGTGGCCTTGTACATGTGAATTACAGAGTTAACCAACCCTTTCCAAAATGATAAAGTTGGGGCATTAGAATTTTTCCATTTTAATAGATTAGCCTTTCTACCATAAAACAACCCAATATTCAGAAGTGTACGATGTGCCAGGGAGGGAACTACCTCCTCAACCAACCCAATAAGGCAGACCCTAGCGGTCAGGGAAACTGGAACACACAGCACCCCGGACAAACACTCCACCACCCCTGCCCAGAAGTTCTGGATATGAGGACACGTGCAAAAAATGTGCTCCGAGCCTGCCGGGGAAAAATTACACCGCCAACATTGACCAGTACTAGAAGGGTAAATACAAGATAATCTGGCCGGGGTGTAGTAAATGCGATGCAAAAATTTAAATTGAATAAGGCGATCCCTGGCAGATACCAGATGCTTGAAGCGATGATCCCACATATCTTCCCAGTCCCCCCCTTGAATGCCCGGGATCTCGCTCACCCACCTCTCCCTACACTGAGACACCCCAATAGGCACTGTGGTAAACATAGCCTTGTATACTGTGGACAGAGTTTTAGTCAAATCCTCACTTGTTAACATATTTTCCAGCGCCGAGGGGAGACACTCCACCCTGCGGTTCCCGAACTGCGCCTGAAAGGCATGACGCAGCTGTAGATATCTAAAAAAAAAAAAGGAATTAGGCAGGTCATGCCTGGCCTTTAGATGGTCAAATGAAATAAGGTCTCCCTCCCTGGTAATATGTTCCAGCAGTTTGACCCTCCTACAGGCCCAGATCATTGGGTCCGGAAGGGAGCAAAAGTCTGGCAAATTTGGGTTTAACCACAGAGGGGCTGAGGGCGAGATTCCCAAATATGAAGGTGACACCATGGTGGTAGCAACTTCCCATGCCCTGACGGTAGCTTTCATAGTGGTAGTTAAAGGTAAAGTAGATTTAGGGCCTCTATACAGAGCTAACCTAAGACTTTCATATGAACCCAAGAGCGCCGCCTCTAAAATAGTGGCTGTGTCCCCCTCATCCGCTAGCAACCAGCGTCTGGCGAATACCAACTGGCCTGTCAGATAATACTTTTGCCAATCTGGGAGTGCCAGCCCCCCCTGACCCCAAGGATCCTGTAGGACCTTTAACACCTATTCAGGGTGACTGTGGTGACCAAATAAAAGCCCCTATTATACCATTCAATGATGTGAAGAACGAATTGGGAATCCACACTGGGGAATGATGCAGATAGTACAGGAGAACAGGTAAAAATTTCATTTTAAGCAGATTAACTCTTCCAAGCAATGAAAGGGGCAATTTCTTCCAGGCCTGAACCCGTTGTTTCAAAGTGACCACCAGCGGGAGCAGATTTAAGGTCATATAATCTGCAATATCGGTAATAATTTTAACCCCCAAATAAGTAATAGAGGATACCCACAGCAATGGCAACGCATCATCCCGCTGCAGTGGGGCCTCAGGACCCAGAGGTAGTATAGAGGACTTGCTCCAATTCACACGCAGGCCCAAAAAGGAGGCAAACGTATCCAGGATCTGTAAGGCTGCCTTAAGCGACACCCCCGGGTCTTTAAGGAATAGGAGCAGGTCATCTGCATAAAAGCGCCACACTTTCTATAATTGTTCCAATCTGGACCCCCCCCCCCCCTCCTCCCCGGATTTCCTAAGTGCCCTAGCAATAGGCTCCATCATTAATGCGAAAAGGAACGGAGAAAGCGGGCAACCCTGCCTTGTACCCCTACCAATTAGGAAAAATGGAGATACCTTAAAACCTAGCCGAACAGCCGTTTGGGGATTAGCATATAGCAACCTAATCCACTTCCGGTAGCCGGGACCAAACCCCATTTCCTCTAAGACTTTGTGCATGTACTGCCAATCGACGGAATCAAAGGCTTTTTCGATGTCGATGGAAACAATTACTCTAGCTGGGCAATCAGTATTATCCAATTGGAGATGTGTGAATAACCTTCTCAAGTTTGTGTCCGTCGACATACCCGGCATAAACCCTGTTTGGTCAACATCCACTAAAGTTGAAATGACCCCAGCCAATCTCGACGCCAAGACCTTAGTGAGGATCTTGAGGTCCATGTTGAGCAAAGCAATAGGCCTATAGGATGAGCACTCCATCGGGTCCTTGCCTGGTTTTAGTAGGAGCACCATGTATGCCTCCATCATGGACTCCGGTAGAGCCCCCGTCTCCCAGCAATGTCTAAAAAGCCGGTTCAGTCTAGGTGCCAATTGTGATTTAAAAGTCCTGTAAAAGTCCGCCGGGAAACCATCCAGACCCGGCGCCTTCTGCGGGGGAAAAGCATGCAGTGCTGCCTCTATCTCGAGAACTGAGATTGGCTTGTCTAGAGAGTCAGCATCCTCGTTTGACAGACGGGGCATGGCTACGCCCCTCAATAACTCGTCCAACCCAGCTGAATCATACGCCGGGGTGGGCGAGTAAAGAACTGAGTAATAACTCACAAATTCATCTAGGACCTCCGCGGGATCAGTAAACAAGGCCCCCCCCTCCCCCTCACCACAGGTACACTGACTGTCGTTTTTGGATCTGGAGCGAGATTAGCCAGAAGCTATAACCATTTTTGTCCCCTTCTGCAAAGATGGTCTCCGCCCTCCTTTTCACCTCAGTGTGTGCTAGGTCTGAGAAATGTAAGGAAACTGCGCGCCTAGCCTCCAGTAGGGACACATAGTTGGCCTCCGAGGGAGAGTCTGCATGTGCTTTAGCACTCTCCCGCTCTTTGGCCGTCAGGAGTTCACATTCCTGATTATGGTCCCTCCTGGTAGACTTAATGGCCGAGATACACTCCCCTCTGGTCGCTGCCTTAAAAGCATCCCATACTACCGAAGGTTCGGCCGAACCCTCGTTGGTGTCCCAAAAAGTAGCCATGGACTGTTTAAGGTGTTCCAGCACCTGATCTTCTACCAACCAGCCTGGTGACAGCCTCCAGCCCCCTCTAGTCCCCCGCTCCGGGAAGGCCAAAGTGGCCAGTAGTGGGTTGTGATCCGAGGGGCCCCCCGCCAAGTACTCCATCTTACATACATTTTGTAATATAGGGGCAGTACCAAACGCCAAGTCAATCCTAGCTGACGATCTATGAGTAGAGGATAAATGTGAATAAGAGACGACCCCCGGATGCTTCCATCTCCACAGTTCAGTCATTCCTGCCACCGACGCCCAGGAACTGAGATCCCCCGAGGCCGACCTAGCAGCGTTGGAGGAGTCCAGCACTGGATCCAGTGTCACCAACAGGTCATATAGCAACTTAGCTTGAAAAGGGGGAGGTACATATACATTCACCAATAGAATCCTATGAACCGATAAGCTCAAGAGGATTGCCACGTATCTCCCCCCAGGGTCAGTAAACACCTGGTGAACTACACACTGCACTGCCTTACTGATCAGGATTGAAACCCCCCTAGAATAGGTGGAATAAGTGGAATGAACCGCCCTTTGTATCCAGTGCTTACGCAGTGCCAGGATCTTACTACCCTCTAGATGGGTCTCCTGAAGGAGAACAACATGGGGCTTGACCTGTTTGAGGTATTGAAATACCGCCGCCCTCTTGAACTTATTATTCAAACCTCTGACATTCCATGACAATACCTTAATTCGACTATCCATTGCGTAATCTAAAACAATACATTCTCAATGACATGACCATTAAATAAGGATGAGTGGGCAAGAGAAGCCAATAGTAGGCGAAGTCTTTTGTGGAGTTCCAAGGTGCAAAACATAAAACTGGTCCCATGGTGTTGGTCAAAACAGGCATCACAGGCATCTTGCGGGTTATCAAAGAATTTCACCGATCCCTTGAACTGCACGCGGAGACGGCTAGGATACAGCATGCTGTATTTGAGCTCCTTTTCCCTGAGTCGCCTCTTCACATCAGTAAAGGAGCACCGGCGTTTCTGCATCTCCGCGGAGAAGTCCGGGAACAGCATGATCCTAGCATTGTCGTACCTCAGCTCCTTGTGTTTCCTCGCCTCTGCAAGCAGCATGTCGCGGTCTCTATAATTCAGAAACCGGACCAGGAACGGTCGGGGAGGAGCACCGGATGGTCTAGCCGCAGTTGGTACTCTATGGGCCCTTTCAACGACATAAGTGGTAGGCAGATCTCCCAGGCCCAGCAGGGTCTTGAAGAGGCACTCAGCAAAGGTGGCCGTGGACGTTCCCTCTGCCCCCTCAGGTAAGCCGACAACGCGGATGTTATTGCGTCGTTGCCTGTCTTCGGCGTCGTCCGCTCTGTGTTGTAGGGACCGGACCATGTCATGCAGCTCCGCCAATTGTGAGTCGTGTGTACGGGAGACATCTTCCACCCCCGAGATACGGTCCTCAGCGTCAGTCAGCCTACCCCTGATCTTGTCCAGGTCGTGGCAGATGAGATTGCATTCTGATGCTAGGCAATCTATACGACCCACTAGTTCAGTCTTTGAGGCCGCTATGGCTTCCAGGATAGGACCCGTTATCGCAGCTGCGTCCACCTCAATCTCTTGGGACACATGGGTAGACATTTCAGGTGCCGGCAGCGAAGCGTCCTGTTGCAGCGCCATCTTACCCGAGCGAGATGTGGCGCGCTGAGCATAGGAGCTGGTAACCAAGATGGCGTGGGCGGGGCCAGTCGCCATGCTGCCTTGAGAGCGAAGCTGCCGCTGTTCCTTCGGAGGCTGAGATCTCTGATTCTCCTTCTTCTTCAAAGCCGAGGAGGACATCCCCGCGATCCCCTGTGCTTCCCCCAGCCAGGCCACCCCGCTACAGAGCTGAGAAATAAATCCGGCCGCAGGTAACAGGATGAAATTAACGGATGGAAGCCGGAGCTCTGAAAAGACACGTCTAGCCTCGATCACATCTGGCCACGCCCCCACAGTCAGTATATTTAAACCAACGAGGTTAAGTTTACTTTATATATTTATAGGTTGGAGAAAGCAAACGTTAAGTTCAGATTGCAAGTCAACATCAGTTATACAACAACACACAATGATTCAGCAAGAGCCCTTGCGGGAACTAGTAAATAGCATTAATGAAAGATCTATACTAAAGAATGGTACCATTCAACTAAACTAATATAGGCAGTCTATGTACGCAAGCTCCCCCTAATGGGCAGTCCTGCAAACAGCTTAGGGAATGTCTCGAGATCAAAAGTCCACAATGCGGCCGTTGGTGCACTTTAGATTTATAATCCAAAAGGGATAAACGATGAGACAAAGTTAGTCAAACAGCGTGTTAACAAATAGCAATGCTGGAGAACTGATCGCTCGTCAGCGTCAGGCACTTCTGTATAGTAACTATAAACTAAGCGGGCCTACAAAGTTAGCTGGAGGCCAAGCACAGGTATCCGCTTGGAGGGTGACACTAGGCGGTGTATATTAAGGGAGGATTGTCAGTTAACCACTTAGCAACCACCTGCCGAAAAATAACGGCGGCAAGGTGGTTGCTTAACTCTGGGATCACGTTATATAACGTGATTCCAGAGTCGCGCTCCCGCGCGCCCCCTGGGGCGCGCACACGGGAATGTCCGTGACCGCCGGGTCCAGAGGACCCGGCGGGTCACGAATCACGGTAAATCGCCGCTGATAGCGGCGGTTTACCACGTGATCGCGCCGTCCAATGACGGCGCGATCAGATGTAAACAACCGGCGTCATTTGATGACGCCGGTTCCTCCCTCCTCTCTCTGTACCGATCGTACAGTGTGAGAGGAGAGGGGAGGGAAGCGGATGGCAGCGCCAGTGCTGCGGGATGGATCTTGACAAATGTAGTCACAGATCCATCCATCCATCCCTCCCTGCTCAGCCACCCCCTGCTGCACATACTCTGCAATGCTGGGCAATACTCTGGGGGGGGGGGGCAATACTCTGGGGGGGGCAATACTCTGGGGGGGGGGTGGCAATACTCTGGGGGGGGGGCAATAAAACTCTGGGGGGGGCAATACTCTGGTACTGACTGGGGGGGGGGCAATACTCTGGGGGGCAAACTCCGCAATACTCTGGGCATACTCTGGTGGGCATACTCCGCAATACTCTGGGCATACTCTGGTGGGCATACTCCGCAATACTCTGGGCATACTCTGGTGGGCATACTCTGGTGGGCATACTCTGGTGGGCATACTCTGGTGGGCATACTCTGGTGGGCATACTCCGCAATACTCTGGGCATACTCTGGTGGGCATACTCCCGCAATACTCTGGGCATACTCCCGCAATACTCTGGGCATACTCCCGCAATACTCTGGGCATACTCCCGCAATACTCTGGGCATACTCCCCGCAATACTCTGGGCATACTCCCGCAATACTCTGGCATACTCCCGCAATAATCTGGGCATACTCCCGCAATAATCTGGGCATACTCCCGCAATAATCTGGGCATACTCCCGCAATACTCTGGGCATACTTCCGCAATACTCTGGGCATACTTCCGCAATACTCTGGGCATACTTCCGCAATACTCTGGGCATACTCCGCAATACTCTGGGCATACTCCGCAATACTCTGGGCATACTCCGCAATACTCTGGGCATACTCCGCAATACTCTGGGCATACTCCCGCAATAATCTGGGCATACTCCCGCAATAATCTGGGCATACTCCCGCAATACTCTGGGCATACTTCCGCAATACTCTGGGCATACTTCCGCAATACTCTGGGCATACTTCCGCAATACTCTGGGCATACTCCGCAATACTCTGGGCATACTCCGCAATACTCTGGGCATACTCCGCAATACTCTGGGCATACTCCGCAATACTCTGGGCATACTCCGCAATACTCTGGGCATACTCCGCAATACTCTGGGCATACTCCGCAATACTCTGGGCATACTCCGCAATACTCTGGGCATACTCCGCAATACTCTGGGCATACTCTGCAATACTCTGGGCATACTCTGCAATACTCTGGGCATACTCCGCAATACTCTGGGCATACTCCGCAATACTCTGGGCATACAGCGCCCCTGTCCCCGTGAGCTCGCATGCAGAAGCGAACGCATACGCAAGTCCGCCCACATATGAAAACGGTGTTCAAACCACACATGTGAGGTATCGCTGCGAACGTTAGAGCGAGAGCAATAATTTTGGCCCTAGACCTCCTCTCCAACTAAAATTATGTAACCAGTAAAAAATATTTAAAGCGTCACCTATGGGGATTTTTAAGTCGCAAAGTTTGGCGCCATTCCATGTGGCCACGCTGTGTAAAAGTCCCACACATGGGGTATCGCCATACTCGGGAGGAATAGCAGAATGTGTTTTTGGGGTGTAATTTGTGGTATGCATATGCTGTGTGTGAGAAATAACCGCTAATATGAAAATTTTGTGGAAAGAAAATAAAAATGAAAAAAATCTTGATTTTGCAAAGAATTGTGTGGAAAAATTACAACTTCAAAAACTCACCAGGCCTCTTTCTAAATACCTTGGAATGTCTTCTTTCCAAAAAGGGGTCATTTGGGGGTATTTTGTACTTTTCTGGCATGTTAGGGTCTCAAGAAATGAGAAGAGGATGTCAGTACATCAGATGTGATCAAATTGATAAATTTTCAGTAATTGGTACCATAGCTTTTAGACCCTATAACTTTCACCCACACTAAATAATATCTAATTTTTTTTTGTTTTGTTACCAAAGATATGTAGCAGTATACATTTTAGGGCCAAATTTATGAAGAAAAATTACTTTTTTTGCAAAATTTTATAATAGAAATGAAGAAAAATTCATTTTTTTACAAAATTTCGTTCTTTTTTCATTTTATAGTGAAAAAAATAAAAAACCGCAGAGGTGATAAAATACCACCAAAAGAAAGCTCTATTTGTGGGAAAAAAAGGACAAAAATTTCATTTGGTTATAGTGTTGTATGACTGAGTTATTGTCATTCAAAATGTGAGAGCACCGAAAGCTGAAAATTGGTCTGGTTATTAAGTGGGTTTAAGTGCCCAGTAGTCAAGTGGTTAAGCTTGTGCTCTCTCACCCGACAGGTCCGACCAGCCTGGATTCTTCTCCAAAAGACGCGTTGGTAGATCGCTGTTTCACAGCACAAGGTTTTCCGGTCTCAGGCTCTCCACTGTTTCAGTTGTCAGCTGATGGCTTCTCTGGTCTCCTGGAACACGAGCTGGGTACTGCAACCTTGCTTCCCTCAGGATAAATGGTTTCCTGGTGGATTTAGGTCTTGGCTCCAGGCCTAACAACATGGCTGCGTTGCTCTCCACAGCTCCACAAAGGAGAAGAGGCAGGTCCCAAGAGACCTAGATCAGCCCCTCCCTTTCCTTAAAGGGTCACTAAAGGAAACATTTTTTTGCTGAAATGACTGTTTACAGGGTATAGAGACATAAAAGTTAACTGATTCCTTTTAAAAATGATAAAAAATAGATAAAAATCAATCATATAATGTGCCTGCAGTTTAGTTTCACTTTTAAACCCTTTCATGCCTATGCCTATTTATGACATTTGGTGTTATACAAGTTAAAATCCGTATTTTTTTTGCTAGAAAATTACCTAGACCCCCAAACATTATATAATTTATATATAAAATTTATAGCAGAGAATCTAGAGAAT